>JAHTLZ010000038.1:5806671-5835862 GCA_023846285.1 Phrynocephalus versicolor | reverse complement strand
TGTGGGGGGCTCGGGCAAGCCTCCAAAGCTGAGGGAGGAGAGAGGAAGGGTGGTCTCCCTTGCACCAGCCAGGAACATTTTCAAAGGAGAGTGTTTTAGTTAGGGTTTTGTTTTTCTTTATATTTCTATTTTTATTTAATTTGTTTCCAACCTCCTCTCTTATTTTTCAAAACATTTCTAGTCAAGGGGCAACTAGTCAACTGTGTATATTTTGTTACAGTTTACAAGATTCTAAAAACATGGAAAAGAGCAGCAGCTGATCATTTATTGTTGCTTTTTATTTTTTAAAATGGGTTTGAGTGTGAAACAGGTTGTTGTTGTTAAAGGGCAAATCCCACTCTCTGTGGGGCATGATTTGCTATTCCACAGCAAAATAAATTTTGTTTATCATGAAAGAGAACATCTGGGTGACATCTGCAGGATCAAACAAAAAAACAGAACCCACAGGGACCAATACAAGCATTAGGTCCAATAACCTTTAGAAGAAAATTCCCTGAATACATGTTCATCATGTTAGGCAGTTTTTAAAAAAAGAGGGAAAACCGAGGAAGGAAAAGAAGTTGCAAGATGGGAAATGGATTCTGTAATCATAACCGTGTCCCACTTTCTGGTTGTGGAAAATACATCTGGTGGTTAAATATATTGTGTGGTTGCCCTCAGATGTATGTGTGTGTGTGTGGGGGGGGTTGTAGTCTTGATTGGGAGATTGCAGGAGGCTGGGTCTAGGGAATTAAGTTCAAAGGCTTTATGTCATTAGGCAAGAGCCCATGGAAGGGAGCTGACTAGGAAGGCAGGTTCAAAGGTTGGCATGTGTACACTAATCCCTTTAAGTGGTGGCGGATAATGTTTCTTAGGCTCTGTCGAAAACTCAGATCTGGTAACTGCTGCTGCTTCTATTACTTCTGCAAAATCTACACTGGGTAAGCTGAGCTGGAGAAAGAATTCAGATGGGAGGAACAGCAGGCTGTTGGATCAAAGCGGGATCTTCATAATGGGAATACCGCATCACAAACGGCGCGTCTGTCTATTTGTTTATTATTAGAAGTCTTCATGTAGAGTATTACTTTGCCGTTCACCGGAGTCCCTGAAGCAATCCCCATCAGATATAAATATTCAGCAAAAGCAGACTGAACTCAGCTTCTAAAATCAGCCCTCAACAGATTGCACGCGAATATTAAGAACAAGTTGAGTGGCAGGTTTGCCTGGTTGGAGAACTCCGTTATTATTTATTTGTTTGTTTTGTTTTGTTTCTATACCGCCCATCTTCCAATGGAACTCTGGGCGGTTTACATCAAAGTTAAAATCAACAATGCAATGCAAAACAAAACAAAACAAAACAAAAACAACTGGTGGATAAATTAAATTAAGTTAAAAGGCCACCAAATGCCTCCCTAAAAAGCATGGTTTTAAGCGCTTTCTTGAAGGCGGGCAGTGACTGTGCAAGGCGCAGCTCACTCGGAAGATGGTTCCACAACGGCGGGCCCACTACAGAGATGCCCCAGACTTCTTTCTTGCTAGGTGTCAGATTGGCCCATAGCTAGTTTTTCTCATGGCTCTGCTCTTTCCTACTGCTTTCCTAGTAATTCTTTGCACCAGGGATGTATAAGTTTTCTCTTGGCCTTGTGCAAGAATGAGAACCAACAATTTTGGTCACCACATCTCAAAAAAGCCATTGTGGAATTGGAAAAGGTGCAGAGGAGAGCAACTAAAATGATTACACCTCCCTTATGAGGAAAGGCTACAGCAGATGGGGCTCTTTAGTCTGGAAAAAAGGTGCCTGATTGAGAAATTATACAGGGCATGACAAAGTCTTCTCCCTCTCACAAAATACCAGAGCTAGGCTTGGGAAAGTGAGAACAGACAAAAGAAAATATTTCTTTACCCTGTGTGTTGTTAGTCTGTGGAACTCCCTGCCACAGGAGGTGGTGATGGCATCTGGCCTAGATGCCTTCAAAAGGGGATTAAACAGATTCCTGGAGGAAAAGAACATCATAGGTTACAAACCATAGATGTATCATCTCCAGGCTTAAACCCAGGGTACTTCAAGGGCCAGATGCAGTGGAGTGGTATCAGGAGACAGATAGCTTGTCTCGTGCACTCCCAGACGCATTTGGTGGGGCCACTGTGAGATACAGGAAACTGGACTAGATGGGCCCTTTGCCTCATCCAGCATGGCTCTTATTATGTTCTTATGACAAAGGTATTTTCCTTTTTTAAAATGACAGCTAAAAAAAAGATGAACACAAAGAAAATAAAACATCAAACACTAAAACATTGAATAAAAAAGGAAAATAACATCTTCATGCGCCACGCTGGGGCCAATGTTTTTCTCCCCCAGCAAAACAGTAACACACTTTCTGCCCAAGAGAGTTTTAAAAATAATGTTGTTGTAGGTGACACAATTGACAAAAGTTGAACAAAATGGTGGTTGCCGCCACCTTGTTTTGTGAGCTCTGAAAAATGAGAAATGCTGAATATGACTTGTGGAACACTATTTGTGTCTTGGGCATCAAAAGAAGGATCACTCAGTTTCACTTCATATACAGTGGACCCTCATATAACAAAAGGTTTGTGTAACATAAAATCTGTACAACATAAAAAATTCCGGAGATAGGGGAAATTTGCTTAACATAATCGCCTATGGGGAGAATTCGTACAACATATAAATGGGATTACTCAGTTTTCAATGCATTCCTAGGGAAATTTGTATAAAGGAAAATTTGCTTAATGTAATTTCATTTGGAATGAATTAATTCCTTTATACAAGGTACCACTGTACATGTATGGGAGTACTTTTCTCTGATGTTACAATGTTGCCATTTGCATGGAGGAAATTGATTTCGGTTAGATTTTGCAAAGAATTTTCCAAAACTTGCAAATGTCTTCATATTCAGGGTGGAAGGAATTTGGGGGCTAACTTAAATCCCAAGTGTATTGATGCCACACTTACCGGGTTATAGTCTAGCACTCTTCACCTCCACATCATAGAATCATGCCCGTTTTCCCCTATCTTTCTTCACAGAGTTAGTTTCAAGTTCCCTGCTCCTCCTTGTTGCCTTCTTCCGAACCTACTCCAGTTTGTTGGTATCCATCTTAGCATGCAGATGCTAACAAACTAGGTGTAAGCTTTTACACATTTTAAATTAACTTACAGGAACCTTATGGATCATTGAGTCTGGTCCTTTTCAGAGAGGATGAGTAAGGAATTGAATGAATTGCATAGATATAGGATGAGAGATACCTGGCTGGAGAATAGTACCTGTGAAAGGGATCTAGGAGTCATGGTGGACCACAAATTGAATATGAGTCAGCAGTGTGATGCAGCAGCCAAGAAAGCCAATGCGATTCTTGGTTGCATCAACAGAACCATCGTGTCTAGATCAAGGGAAGTGATAGTACCTCTCTATTTTGCTCTGGTCAGAACCCACCTGGAGTACTGTGTCCAGTTCTGTGCACCTCAATTTAAAAAGGATGCTGACAACCTCAAGCAGGTACAGAGGAGGGTGACCAGGATGGTTAAGGGTCTGGAAGAAATGTCATATGAGGAATGGCTTAGGGAACTGGGAATGTTTAGACTTTCAAAAAGAAGGCTGAGGGGGGATATGATAGCTATGTTGAAATATTTGGAAGGATACCATATTGAAGAGGGAACCGGTTTGTTTTCCATGGCTTCAGAAACGAGTACTCGGGGCAATGGTTTCAAACTACAGGAAAAGAGATGCCATTTGAACATTAGGAACACCGTCATGACAGTTAGAGCTGTTCGGCAGTGGAATATGCTGCCATAAAGGGTGGTGGAGTCTCCTTCTTTGGAGGTTTTTAAGCAGAGTCTGGATGGCCACCTGTCAGGAGTACTGTGATGGGGGTTCCTGCATGGCAGGGGGTTGGACTGGATGGCCCTTGAGGTCTCTTCCAACTCTATGATTCTATGATTCCCAACCGTTGGCTATGGGGTAACTATAGACTCCTCAGAGAGGTAAGGCATACTGGAAGTTGAAGTGCCAAAAAATGGGGGGGGGGCATTGAGAGAGCTGACTGCCAGCTCAGTCTTTTCCCAGGGCTTACTTACTTTTCAGTAGAGGGGCAGAGGGCAGCAATGGACTGTTTCTTTTTTCTTTATTATTCCTCTCTTCTGCTGCTCTCACATTCCTGGAGGATAAATGCTACTCTGTGTATTATTTATAGTCTATGATTTCTTCCCTGACTGCCTCCAGAAAGAGCCAGCATGAGCTCTGATTGATGGCACCGCTTTTAGCTCTATGTAAGCAGGAAGTGACCTTCCAAACTTGCATTGGGTCGGCTGCAATCAGTTCATTTTAACATGGCAGATTGGGCATCCCTTAAGGCTTGCAGAGACCCCCCTGGTGCCCCCACCCGTGCTCATTTGTTTAACCTTTTCCTTCGTTGATGCAATTTGGTTTCTCTGAAGGCAGTCCACCTGCAGTCCACTTCAATGCACTTTGGCTTTTTCACAGGTATATATTAGCCTTTGATGCCAGAGGCAGCACCTCTGGCATGTGCAAAATGCAGCACTAAGTGCTCACTTGGCACCCCACTTAGCACCCCACTTAGCACCACAGGAAGCACCGCAGAATGTTATGCAACTACCTGGGGAAGATGCCATTTTACGGAAAAGAGACTTTGCAAGGCAATGAAAGGAAACCTATTTCTACTGTTCTTGGTAGAGGAAGACATGACAATCATAAGGTTCCTCAACGCTTTATAAGACGGAAGGACTACAGGGTGTTGGTAACTCCCAAGGTGTCTACAAATTTAGAATGCTCTGTAAACCTTGGTGACAAGATCCCTGGACTAAAAACAGTGCTGTTGAATGCAGGATGAATGAATGGGAACTCAGGACCTGATCCTGGAAGAACGTGCTGATCTCACTTGCATCAGAAATTTGGCTGGATGAGGCCAGGGGTGTCAGCTCTGTCCTTCGGGTTTCTCTGTAGAACAACAGGCAAGACCGGGGGGGGGGGGTAGAGTGGAAATAGTCCAGGCCTGCACAACAGGTAGACCGTGGGCTACCGGAAGCCCACAAAGGGTTCAAAAGTAGCCCTTTGGATCTCATTTGCTCTCCAGTCGTGACATCCGGGTTCTCCCAGAGTATTCTGGCTCCTGGATTCTCTCAGAAGGCTAACCCTGAGGTTTCAGTCCCTTGACTGGAAACTATTTTAGAGTTAGAGACCTAAACCAGTGCTTTGCCGACATAAACATTAGGAAGATGCAAGACCTAGTGGCAATTTTTCTTATGAACTTGAGTGGTAATTTTAAAGGATTATTAAATAAATCAAAACATTTTGTCAGCTTTATCTCCTATGGGTGAAAAGGATAGCAATGGCATTCCTATTTTTTACTCTCTTTTTTGCTAGGATAATATGAGGGTCTAGCAGAAAGAGTGGATGAATATGGTGAACTTGAATTTCACCTTCTAGTATGCCATCAGGGCAAATTGCCACCCTTCGCACATATCCAAAAAAGAGACCTCGTCCAGACTCTGGAACAAATATACTTCAGGTGTGCCTCACATAATGGTGCATCTCCAACAAAACGTTATTCTTGACAAAAGAAAATATTTCTATGGAGGGCTATTTCATAGCTCCATCGGTTTAGGGAGGTGGGAAGGTATAGGATAATGAAGATTAACTTTACCATCTCTTTGAAAGGTCATGTTTTTGCTCCGGCTTGCCACATAGACTCTCCGTCAAGTTTAAATCTGTCTTTTCCAATCCTTGTTCGTTTTAACCTTTCATGGCGTTCCTTCTCCATCTGCTGTCATTTCTTTGTATATCTCTTGTGTGGTCTGCTGCTCTTCTGAAAAGAAGCCAGAGTGTTGGCTGCCAGGTCTTAATCTTCTCTGTACGGCTGTAATTGAATGCTGTACATTCAAGGGAAAGAATGGTAGTAGACTAGTTCCAAAGTATTGGTTCAGGATGCCTTTAACTACAATTATTTGTTTACAATGCTTGCTGGGAGAAACAAATCAAAGTTTTTAATTTGAACAAGAGCAGGTATTTTTCCCCATTGGGGGGAATGGAGATGGGACCAAACCAAAGCCTAATATGAAGCAGACGACTAACTCCCCCTCCCCTTGGATTTCTGGCACGTTAGACTTATTTTCTGTAGATGTCTTGATATGTGTCTTATTATGTATCGCTTAAAATCAGGGCAAATTGAATTTTCTAGAGGTAGGTGAGTAGAATTCTTCCTGTGAAGGGCTCCACGTGGCTATCACCACCGCTGCTGACATGATAGTTTTAGAAGCTTTTTGTATGTGGCGTATAGCTCAGAGTCCAGGTGGACCACAAATAGAACATGAGTCTGCAGTGTGATGCGGCAGTCAAGAAAGCCAATGCAATTTTTGTTTGCATCAGCAAAAGCATCGTGTCTAGATGAAGGGAAGTGATAAGTACCACTCTGTTCTGCTCTGGTCAGACCCCACCTGGAGTACTGTGTCCAGTTCTGCACACCTCAATATAAAATGGATGTTGACAACCTCGAGCAGGTACAGAGGAGGGCGACCAGGATGATTGAGGGTCTGGAAGAAATGTCTTACGAGGAACAGGTTAGGGAGCTGGGAATGTTTGGCCTTACAAAAAAGAAGGCTAAGAGGGGGTATGATGGCTATGTTTAAATATTTGAAAGGATGTCACATTGAAGAGGGAACAGGTTTGTTTTCCATGGCTTCAGAGACTAGGACTCAGGACAATGGTTTCAAACTGCAAGAAAAAAGATTCAATTTGAATATTCGGAAGAACTTCCTGATGGTTAGAGCTGTTCGGCAGTGGAAGATGCTGCCATGGAGGGTGGTGGGGTCTCTTTCTTTGGAGGTTTTTAAGCAGAGGCTGGATGGCCATATGTCAGGGGTACTTTGATGGGGGTTCCTGCATGGCAGGGGTTTGGACAGGATGGCCCTTGACGTCTCATCCAACTCTATAATTCTATGATCATGAGCCTCCATAAGTAGAGATGGGGAGAGAAAAGGCGGTCCAGAGTTCTGAAACATATAACTGTCAATGCATTGATTGGCCTGATGTACAGTGACCAATCTGATTTTGAAAAGGACAGCTATAAGGGCTGTCTCTCAGATTATCAGGGGTCTTGTGAAGATGACCCCCTTGGAGGAGAGTTACGGCTGCCACCAGGAGTTCATTGTCCTTTCCCTACAGTCAAGGGGAAGGCAGCAGAAGCATCAGCAGGCCTGATTGCAAGAGTGGAGAAAGTTTATTTTTAGGGCTACAAGGCAAAAGTCCCCAGCTGAAGCTTTCTTCAAACTTCAAATGTCCATGAGTCCAATCTGGAACTTGATAAGGTCTGCATGAAGGATTTAAACAATAGGGGGCTTGGGGATTGTGCCTGTAAAATGGGACTTTTCCGAAACTGTGGTGACTGCTCATCCTTGGTCTTCTTCATCACTTTTCTGTTAACCAACTCTAGGACTGTTGATAGAATCGTCAAATGACAGAACAATGGAGTTAGAAGGGGCCTCTGTGAACATCAAGTCTGACCCGCTATTCAGTGTAGTAATCTAAGTGCAAGTAATCTGATTGATCATTGTTTAAATTTCTCTTGAATACCTTCAGTGCTGGAACACTCACCACTACACGAGGTAGTGGTTTCCATTGTCGTTCTGCTCTCACAGTTGGGATTCCTCCCACCAAAGAGAAATAAAGTAATAATAACGGTCGACATAATGCTACAAGGAAATAAAAGCCTCAAATGAAGAATATGCTTTGATTATCCTTTATGTTGAAAAGTGGACCTTCATATAACAAACAGTTTGTTTAAGAGAAAATCCACTTAAAGGAAAAAATTACTCTGGTTTCAATGCGTTCCTATGAGAAATTTGTACAAAGGAAAACTTGCTGAGCATAATTTCATTTGGAACAAATTAATTCCTTTATACAAGGTACCACCGTAATTTAAATAAACTACAGTGTTATTTTGAAACGTTATAGCAAGTGGCAGTCTCTGTTTGTTTATTAGCTAAGTCATAATTGCTTTGAAAATGGTGGCCGGTCACGTCACATTTGTAATGGGTAGCAAGGGTTTCTAAAATCCAGGTTCGCTACAGGAATCATTTAAGATGCGGCAGGCACAATGCTTTTAAAAGTGTGTGTGTGTGTGTGTGTGTGTGTGTGTGTGTGTTAAGAGAGAGAGAGAGAGAGAGAGAGAGAGAGAGACTCGGTAGAACGTACGACAATGTAAGTCTTAATTCTGATATTATTTTGTTCCTGTTGGGCATCCAGCCCTCTAACTGATGCTGTATTTTGCTGCTGATGCCTATCCTCATTAATCTGTTATGACTTGCCATTTGAAAAAATGTCCTATGTAATTAACATCTGTTAATGGCCCTCACCTCCAGGCATTCTGCCGTCGACTCGAGTCCAGTTGCCAGGTGTTTTAGTATGTGGAACATGTTGGTTCCTTGGTCTTCAGCCTGCCCATCTGCAGTCTTCTGACATGCACTCCCGGCTGCAGTCTCGGAAGAGCCAAGAGTCTTCTCTACCATCACCACCTCCACCCCCTATAACTGGACGGCCAGCTTGCAGATCCCAGGGAAAGGGCCATTTGTCCGGGATGAGCCGGAGGCAGCTGGCAGAGACGAGCAGGGAGCCTGAAACCAGGAGCTTGTGATGGCTTTAAAGAGTCAATACCGAGCCATTGCTGCCAGGAGTCATAGGCTCGGGAGTCTGTTGGATGTCACGGCTAGCAAAGCCAGGAACAAAACCAAGCCAGAAACCTTGGCAGGAGACAGAAGAGGCTTCAGTACAAGCAGGAAACCCTTATATAGCCATTTCCCCCCAGGAAATCAATCTGAGTAAGCAGACCCAGTTGGAAGGCATTTTGGTACGTTTCCATATTGGAAGACATTGTTCTGTTTCTTGGACAGCAACAAGCACCCACCTCCAACATATATAGCTGGGTGCGTGGGTGCGCTTTTGCCTTCATGACATGCATACAGCACCCGCACAGCAACCGAGTCTATAAGCCAGATACAGGTTCACATCCCTGACATCCCTGGAATCTGAGTGAAGTTTTTTAATCTTCAGATGGTTTTATTTGAACATTCCATTTTAACATTAGGAAGAACTTCATGAAAGTTAGAGCTGTTCAGCAGTGGAATGTGCAGCCATGGAGGATGGTGGAGTCTCCTTCTTTGGAGGTTTTTAAGCAGAGGCTGGATGACCATCTGTCATGGATACTGGGATGGGGGTTCCTGCATGGCAGGGGGTTGGACTGGATAGCCCTTGAGGTCTCTTCCAACTCTATGATTCTATGATTCTTGCACCTTTTTTCCTACTCGGAATGGGGAAGGGGGGGAGCAAAGCCACACAGATTCATCTGGTATTCCTTACCAAGAGCCCTTTCCTCTGCTGCCTGTCAGAGGAGATGTCAAAGCCTGGTTCCTACTTGGTTCCAGGTGGAAAATCTTCATCTAGTAACTCCGTGCCAAGGATTATGCTGGAAATAGGCAGAGCACCATAGAATAATAGGGATTTCAAGTCATTGAGTCTAGAGTCTCTAGGCACTTGCCGAAGCAGGAAATCAACAGAAGTGTCACTCATAACTTACTGCAAAGGAGAGTCCATGACCTTCCCAGGCAGTTCATGCCCAGGACCAAAAAAAGCTGACAACTGCCAACAACAAAATTCTCCTACATGAGCCATGGGTTCATGCTGGTACAATGCTGTGAGCCCTTTCTTCCTCCAATCTGGTCACAACCAATAGTTTGGACAGTTTCATGTACATATTTGACTAGTTTTGGCCTTCGGAGTTATCTGAATATAGCATGCCGTGATAATCAATGCTTACGGTTTGCAAAGCAAATCGTATTTTGCTCATGACTTGAAGTTGGCTTCTTTGGAACTGTATTGACACACTGGCCTTGCTTCCATAGTTTGGTTGTTGCATTCGCACAGGTCGAATCCTTCCATTCTTTCTACAGTCACCCTAGAGGGGGAAGGAAACAGGAAGACAAAAACTGCTGCCCAGGATTCATGCAGATGCGTTTCGATCGCAATAAACCATTTTTAAACCACAATGTTTGAAACCATCTACTACAAATTAACTTTGCCATTAACTTTGCCTTACTTACTTGCTTTCTTGCCAAGGCTGTATATCAGTTTACTTAATGTGTGTGTGTGTGTGTGTGTGTGAACCTATTTTTCCCACCCATCCCTGTTTGCCATCTAAAGAGCTTGGTTTTTTTTTAAAAAAGTAACGGTTCCCCCCGCACATGTGTGCTAGTCATGTCTGACTCTAGGGGTGGCACATCACCATTTCCAAGCCAAAGAGCCAGTGTTGTGCAAATCTGTGGCCATGTGGCTGGCGTAGCAAATGCATTTCTGTGCATGGAACACTGTTTTTACCTTCCTGCTTTTTCACGGTGGTACCTATTTATCTACTTGCATGTACATGCGTTCGAACTGTTAGGTTGGCAAGAGCTGGGCTTAACAGCAGGAGCTCGCTCCGCTGAGTGGCACCCGGGATTCGAACCACTGAGCTGCAGACTTTGCAGCCTACAGCTTCAGTGCTCTAGTCCGCTGAGCCAATATGCCCCTCTCTTGGTGGCTCTCTGTTAAAGAATGAAAAAGCAAGCAGATGTTGCACGTTTTCGGATTTGGGTCCTCCGACAAGGAACTGCAACGCTGCTCTTGAGCAGTGAAACATGTGTGCATGATTTGTTCCGTACAGCATTTTCCCTCCCCTTTCTCTTCTTTAAAAAAATGGAGGGGAACAAACATTTCAGATGTTGTATGAACAAAGATATGGAAATGTGAGAAGAGGGTAGCATCTGGAGGTTTTCAAATCTGAGACCACAGCCGGTGTGTTTCTTTTGCTGTCAGAAGAGCGAAAATCTGCTAGCTGTCATTTCCCATCTTGTCACTTACGGGTTTGGCATCTTGCAAGATATTCCACTAGCTGTTTCTGTTTTTCAAGCTCAGTAGACAGATGGTGGGAGCTTTTTGCTGCTTCTCCCATGTTCCAAATATCTTGCTTGTGTTCTACCACTCAGCTTGTTAGCTGAGCAAAGTCAGGGAGGGAGGGAGGGAGGGAGGGAGGAAGGAAGGAAGGAAGGAAGGAAGGAAGGAAGGAAGGAAGGAAGGAAGGAAGGAAGGAAGGAAGGAAGGGAAGGAAGAGAGGGAAGGATGGATGGATTGATGGATGGATGGAAGGAAGGAAGGAAGGAAGGAAGGAAGGAAGGAAGAGAGGGAAGGAAGAGAGGGAAGGATGGATGGATTGATGGATGGATGGATGGAAGGATGGAAGGAAGGAAGAGAGGGAAGGAAGGAAGGAAGGAAGGAAGGAAGGATTCTAAAAATTTTTTACAGTGCAATTCTAACTCAGAAACAGGTCTTAGCCTGGCTGAGAGAAAGAGCACCTGATCTAAATGCTATGCTGACTAGCATTTGTTTTAAGATTACTGCTGGTCAGAGTCCCCCACTGTCCGTTCACGAAAAAATTGAAATGAACCAAGTTTCTAGGCAATTATAAAAGTTGCAGAAAGAGTAAAAAAAAGGTATAGAGCAAACAAGCATTCCAAAGGTGTTATTGAAGCAAGATCAATTCCAGCGCATGTATTCCAGCACATGAATAAAAAATTAGAAATCCTCAATACTGTAAAGAGAAGAAAATCGCAGTGCTTTCGGACACATAATGCACAATAGGAAATACCATCTCCTGCAAGTTATCCTTCAAGCAAAAATAGATGGGAAGCGTGCCCCGGGACATGGAAGAACATTGGTAGATGACTTATGCAGGGAAATGGATAGAGGATCTGTGTCCCTTTTGGTTTTACTAGACCTCTCAGCTCCTTTTGATACTATAGACCAGCCCTGAACAATGTGGCGACCACGGGCAACCAGTAGCCTGTCGGGCCATTAGAAGTAGTCCACCATGTCCCTGCCAGCCTCCTGATCTGCTGCCAGCAGCAGCGTGTTCGAAATATACTGTATACATACTGTATATATATTTGCCCTCCCACCTGCCTGGATATTTGGTCCAGATTTATTCCCTTACCTTACCCTCCACCGCTGTGCCCCACCCCCTCACTCAGCTCCTCCGTAGGAGTCTCCACCTTCCTAATCCGAAGCACCGGCAAAGCGAGGAGCCGTGGCTGGGAGCAGCACCGCTTCCTTCAGCTGCTGGCCAGGTGGCGCACACTTTTGCTTGTTTCTGTAAGTAGACCGCGAGGACATTTGGCAATTTAAAGTTGGACAGCCGTGCTATAGACCAGTGGTGGCAAACCTTTGGCACTCCAGATATTTTGGATCACAACTCCCATAGGCCTTTGTCATTGGCAATACAGATTTGGAATTCTGGGAGTTGTGGCCCAAAACATCTGAACTGCTATAGACCATGGCATCCTCCTGACGTCTCTCTGATATGGGAATTGGGGGTACTGCATTAAAGTGGCTCCAGTCCTTCCTGCAGGATAGAACACAGAAAGTGGTATTATGTGATTCATGTTCGACACCACAACCGCTGACCTCTGGAGTTCCCCAGGTTTCTGTTCTGTTTCCTATGTTACAGTTACCCCCCCCCGCCATTTCGCGGTTCAGGTACTGCGGTCCCACTGCAGAGCCGCACGGGGTGGTGGTGGTGGGCGATCACCATGGGAGCGTCTTATAGATGGGAAAATGCAGCACATTTGCTGCGAAGATCCTTTTGTTTTTTCACTCACAATCTCTCTAGATAGCTTTGAACAAGTTTCCCCCTCTGGGAGCATGTCTGACCTGCATATGAACTGCCCCACAGGGAAGCCAGTTGTGGTTGATTGGATGCATGATTGGATGTGATTCTGGAGGTTTGGTTCATCAGAGGAATTGTCCAATATTTCCAAAGGATTGAGTTAAATAAGGACAATTACTGTCTTACCTTTTTTAGGAGATATGATACAGTGGTGCCTGGTTCTCATTGTTCTGTTGGCTTCATCCTTGTTCCAACTTCAAGTATCTCATGGGAACTTTAGATCAGGGATATGAATGAACCCTTGCTTGTCTCTTTCTTGTAGACAAGGATTAAGAAGTGGATGGTTATTTCTGGCACCCTAGACATTTCCTTGGGCGCTTTTACATGACCCCTAAGATCCGCTGGTCCCTAAAATTCGGACCAGAGATCTTAGGGGCTTGTCGCTCTTCCTGTGTCCCCACCCTGGCTGCTGGCTGCTTGAGGGGAGGGAGAAAAAAAAGGAAGAAAAGAGTGTGGCTTACCTTGTTCTGCCTCCGTTCTTGCCGCAGCAACATTCCTGTCTCCGTAAAGTAGCTCTTAAAGGGGCGGGAGCCAAAAAAACAACAAACAGAAGCGAGGAGAGCCCCGCACTCACTATCCTTACACCGCATCAAGCAATTTTCACCGGGGAAGAGCAGGTACAAGAAAAGTGCGCTGGGACGCGCTTATGGGGGTGTGGTCGCACTTAATTTTCTGTAAGCTCCGGAGCTGGTGGGGAAACAATTGTAAGCTCCGGAGCTTGTAGCCATTTGCTGCGGAGTTTAGGGGTTGTGTATAAATGCCCCTTAAGTCTAGAAATCTCACAGGATTGAGGGGAAGTTGAGACAGACAGAGTCAACAAGAGAAACACATAACAGGGAGATTTTTTTTGCCCCAATTTCATATATACTTTTAAAAAAATAAAAGACAATTTCTCAGTTTTTCCCAAATGTAGGAGGGGGAAAATGGAAAAGCTGCTCAATTCCATTTAATTGTGGTCAGCAGTAGGGTATCTCTGTCCTTCGTTGTAAGATATGTTCAGATGTCGTGACTTCTTAGCCTTAGGTGGTGACCTACAGGGACATGTTTCCAATCGTGGTTTCTTTCTTGATAAGCAGAAATCTAATCCCTGTTGTGTTCTTTGCTTTGAATTTCCACCTCAATTCCCATTGTGGATCAAGCCCACACAATCTGCTGTTCATTTCTCTTCTAGTCCCCTTCATCCCAGACACCCTGCTTCAGAAGGAAGCAGGATGGGCCTTTGTCATTTATATATATATATATATATATATATATATATATATATATATACACACACACACACACACACACACACACACACACACACACTGTAAATATACTTAATTAGGAAAAGGGCATCGTTTACCCCAAGGGGCTGCTTTTCTGCCATGAGCAGATCAAGGAGGCTGGCAGCTGCTTGAACAGGAAAAGGTCACCCAGTCACATTGCTTGATGAAAGACCGGGAGAAGCTGTCACCTCAGCCCTTGCTGAGTCTCTCTGGCTGATGGGCACTCCTGACGCGCTCAGTGATGGCGACCTTAACAAAAGCGAAGCTGTCAGTTCTGGCATCTGGCCGTGCTCCTCGCCTTGTGCCCGGGACCATCAATGTCAGCTTGAGAGAGGGACCTTTGGGTGACCTGAGATGGCAACACGGGGGCCGAGCCAATCCTGATTGTCTCTTCAGGGACCAATAGCCTGCTGAGTGGAATGGTGCATTATAGGGTTGATTCCTCCCATCTGGAGGCTTTCCATCAAGGGGGTGGTGGGAGGTCAAAGGAGTTGCAATGATAAAGCACCAATATGAAAAGCCAACCCAAAGGCTCGTGGTGGGAGTCCCCTTTGGCCTCTAAAAGGGACTTCCTTGCCAATCAAGCAGTTGAGGTGTGGGTTTCACAAGGCTGAGCTGGACGTCGGAGCTGTCACAGGGCAGGCTCAAGTGCGTGGCTGGTCAAGTCCACGAAGGAGGCAGGAGAGGACAGGAAGAGCTCAAATGGTTATCTTGCATTGCAAACTGAACCACCAAGTGTTGTGGCCAAACGAGACCAGAGAGAGACAGAATGGAACTATTGGTGCACCTTGAGATTTGCTAGTGTATAGGTTTGCAGAAGAACAGTGCAACTATTAAGGAAGGAAACTGTGTTTGAAATAACAAACAAAAACACTGATACAAACTCTAGCCAGGGTTTTTGAAAGGTTATGTTGATGGTGTTGAGATGGCACACACATGAACCTCATCCCCCAAACACCCCTAAAAATCGCAGTGTGTTTCAGCCTATGCTGGACATCAAGTTCTGAAAAGTGCTCTGTAAGTGTGTTCAATGATTGTGCATCCCATAATTAAAGACTCAGTAGTTCATAATGTTGAATAATACCTTGATGGGTTCTGTATAATTTGTGGTCCGCTTCATGTAAACTGTCCTGAGGAGTGATGTCACTAAGTGGGATATTATACATAAGCTTCATAATAAAATAAAATAAATAAATATCTCAAAACCAGATATGCCCTGGGAAGATTTCCCTTGATTCATATAAAAAAATCAGTCAAGGACCTGGTTTGTTGGCCTGTTTTAAGCATGGTTTGACCAACAAAGGCAGGAAAGAAGGAAAGGACTTTTTTTTCTTGTTTCAGATGCCAAATGGTAAGAATCATAGAATCATAGAGATGGGTGAGACCTCAAGGGCCATCCAGTCCAACCCCTGCCATGCAGGAACCCCCCCCCCCATCACAGATAATATAGCCATGTTTAAATATTTGAAAGGATGTCATATTGAAGAGGGAACAGGCTTGTTTTCCATGGCTTCAGAGACTAGGACTCGGGGCAGTGGTTTCAAACTACAGGAAAAGAGATTCCATTTAAACATTAGGAAGAACGTTCATATTCAGCAGTGGAATATGCTGTTACGGAGGATGGTGGAGTCTCCTCCTTTGGAGGTTTTTAAGCAGAGACAACTGAGTGGCCATCTGTTGGGGATACATTGATGGGGGTTCCTTCATGGCACACGGTTGGACTGGATGGCCCGAGAGGTCTCTTCCAACTCTCTGATTCTATGATTCTATGGTTCTAAAGCCAAGAAGGATTCTTTGCAGCTTGTCTGTCTCCTCATCCGTCTGCTCCGTGTGTCATTTTAATGACCTCACTCTTTTAGATGATAAGATATAAATAAATGTCTCCTTGCCCTCTGGATCTCTTGCTAATGGGCTTTTGGAAAATGCCTACTTGTCCGAGGCAAACCTGATGAGAGAAGATAGATTAAAATTAAGCCAAGTAAACAGCAGCATGTAAATAGATCTTTCCTATTAGCTTTGTCAAAACATTTTGTTAATTAACCTCTGAGTCCCATCATGAAAAAGGAAAAGTAAGCCCTTTTTTAAAAAGGGCGTTGGTGGTGGGGAGCCAAGCATAACCTCCTAGCTATGCAAAAATGAGGCAGAAATAAGAATCCATTTTTCCTGGATGCAAATTAGAGTTGTAGTTGAGTGCAATTGATTCTGTTGAGACTATATTAATCACAGTGCTTAATCGCTGCATCTTTTAAATGTAGCAGTCATGACTGAAAATGTGGCGGAACAGAAAGGGAAAGAAGAAAAATCGTATCCAAGAAGCTTTTAATTTTTCAAAAACACAGTGGTGTTCAGAAAGAAGGGCTATAGGAGCATCCTTCTGAGAGGCCAGCACGTGCCCAGGGGGGCACATCCAGCTTCTCTGCCAGCAGCCTGTGGGGGGGTGGGGTGTGCCCTTGGCAGTGGAGGTGGCTGGAAGTCAGTAGGAGGAGTTCCCCATGCATGAAGTGGAGAAACAAACCACAAAAGGAGTCATTTTTTTTCCTGGGGGACTGATACCAATCATCACAAAATCACTGGGTTTCTGGTTCTTGTCCAACCGTACTCACTACCTCTCTTCCCCAGCTCCCCCACCCCACTCCTGACTTTAGGTAAAGGTAAAGGTGCCCCCCACATGCTAGTTGTATCTGACTCTAGGGGCAGTGTTCATCTCCGTTTCCAAGCCAAAGAGCCAGTGTTGTGCAAGTCCATGGCCATGTGGCCAGCATGGCTGAACACATTTCTGTGCATGGAATGGAACGCTGTTTTACCTTCCCGCTTTTTACGGCGGTGCCTGTTTATCTGCTTGCATTGACATGCTTTCGAACTCCTAGGTTGTCAGGAACCGGGGTTATCAGCGGGAGCTCTCTCCGCTTCATGGCACCCGGGATTCGAGCTGCTGAGCTGCCGACTTTGCAGCTGTCAGTTTTCAGCACTCTAGCCCGCTGAGCTACCACACCCCTTACTCCTGACTTTGTCCTGCAATAATTTACCAGGGTTTTGGAAGCAAAGCAGGGTACAGAGCACCAGAAACGTGACTGGTGGGCTTCTTTGGGGTGCATGCCTTGTCAGTGGTGGCACCGTCTGGAAGAAACTTTTGCCTTTCATGCCTCTGTAGCATCATGGACCCTTCCCTCATGATTCCACAAGGGCTAGACTCCCTGGTCTGGGGTGACCCTCCTTACCAAATCAAATTAATATATCTGAAGTGGGTTGAAATATCATCAGGGAATTGTGTTGCTGTGTTGAGAGGGCTATTCTCCCATGGGAACCAAGCAAAGGTGCCTCACACTTTAAGGCTGTTTTACAAGCCACTTTGATCTGGCATCTGCAGATGTGGTTGCGTGTTTATGGTCTGATCCAGAGGTTAGTCTTAGGTAGGAGCGAGCAACCCATTCATTCCCTCCTGTCCCGCTTTGCATTTCACTGGTTCTCCTAGACCAGGCCTGCCCAAAGTCCGGTCCGGGGGCCAAATCCGGCCCGCCAGGCCATTCTGAGTGGCCCACGGCTGGCTGGCCCACCCCTCCCTCCCCCTCCTTCACCGCATGTTTTTTAAAGGAAAGTGGGTGGGGCTTGCAGTGGGGTGGCAGGGTTGGGGAGCAACCGGCCCCTGACACATTCTCAGCCACGAAATCTGGCTCTCCTTACAGAAAGTTTGGGCACCCCTGTCCTAGACTGAGATGTTTCTTGGTTCCCAGGTTGTAAAACTTGATGGCCATGTTTCAACTGTTGTCTCCTTTGGTTGGTTTATTGGACTCTTAGGTTTATTTCACATCATTGTTCGAACCGAACATTGTTTCTATATGAGAATATAAAACCCACCCACCCCCAAATTTGGAAGGCGATGATAGAAAGAAAGGCTATAAATGCTCCACAATGTTAGTACAGCATCATCTCGACTTGTTTTTTTTTAAATTTCCTTCCTTTTGGAATGTGCTGTGGTTACACTCAAGTGATGCCCCCAGCAGTTTGATCTGATTTCAAGCTGATCCTCAGGTAGTTGACAAGTTGGTAGCATAATGTGAAAAGATAGGTGTTCTCTCTCCCACCCCCACCCCCACCCCCGTTGTTGCTGTTGAACACACTGTGTTGTGCCGATAAAATTTTGCCTTCACTTTGGGCACAGTGAGTGTCCCCCTGCCACAGGATGTGGTGATGGCATCTTGCCTGGATACCTTCAAAAGGGGATGGGACAGATTCCTGCGGGAAGAGTCCATCACAGGTTACAAACTATGATGAAGATGTGTCATCTTCAGGCTTAAAACCAGGGTACTTCAAGGGCCAGATGCAGGGGAGTGGTGTCAGGAGACAGATATCAAGTCTCATGTGCTCCCAGAGGCATCTGGTGGGACCACTGTGAGATACAGGAAGCTGGACTAGATGGTCCTTTGCCCTGATCTAGCAGGGCTCTTCTTATGTTCTTATGCTCTCCTTTGATCCTTCTGCAGATGTTACAGCTCCCAGACTGTCTCTTGGATCTGCCTCAAAAGTACGTTAGACACAAGTAGGGAAGAAAAAGAGAAACCAATCTCCGATTAAATATGTGGAACATTTGACCTAATTCTTCTTAGGAGTGGGGTGGGGGTGTGGGGAGAGGCAGGTTTCCATCTGGGCTCCGCCATTGCTGCAGGCAGACTTAACATGAGGGGATTTCCCTTCAAATATAACTAAAAGGTGGGGGGAAGATGAGCAAGTGTTATTATTACTGCAGCCCCACTTTATTAGAAATTTGATGGAGTTAGCCTCGACCGATGACAAGTGATGGCGTATGGCATATGCCTTGTCAGTCTTCGAGTTCCCAGAAGGCTCTTTGGCGTTTCTTCCATAACAGACTGGCGCTACCTCATGTATGTGCATGTCAGTACTTAAAACACACATGAGAGCCAGCATTGTGGATAAAGTGTCAGATTAGGGTTCAAGGGACCCGGAATTCAAATCTTCCTCAACCATGGAAACTCCATGGGTTGTGGAACAGTGGTCTCCTCCCCTTTGGTGGTTCATACACTGTGGCCCCGCTATATCGTGGGACCGCAGTATATGAAAAAGGCCCTCTAGGGTAAGGGGGGAAAGTCCTGTTTTAAGCCTCCCATACTTACCCCTGGAGCTGCCCCGAACAGGCCCATGAGGGCCTTCCCGGGCCTTCTGTAGGCCCCCAAAGGGCCTCCCTGCGAACCGGAAGATACTGGGCAGGATCTGTTCTTGGTCATCCCAGAGCACAGGATATGCATTACTGAACTCATGCTGCAGGAAGCCAAATGTTTCAGCTGAATATCAGAAAACATCCTAACTGTTAGAGTGGTATGAGAGTGTACCAGTTACTTCTTGAGTGTTGAGCACTCCATTGCTAGAGGCTCTTCAGGAGAATGTCGAATGCCTCTCTGGCAGATCTACTTTGATTTGGATTCCTGAGCTGAGCAGGAGTTTGGACTTGATGATCTTATAGGCCCTTTCCAGCTATTTTTTTCTGAGATTTTATTATTATTTTTTTGTCTAGATTATTTCTCTCAAAATATCCATCATCCCAGGAGTTATATGAAACATTCACGCAGCGTGTAAGCGTGCTAATACATCTTGGTCCATACATTCATCTGCCAGGTGCAATTTTGTTGAGTCTCTGTTGCCTTTGGCGCATGCTGTGTGCTTTGGGCATTCTGGTCCCTGTGAGATTCTGTGGTTTAGTTCCCTGGCAGTGCAGCCGTAGGTTGGCAATGCAGTTCTGCATTGTGCCCCCTTAGCTGAAGAACAAGTTTGCACGGTCTTGGGTAATCTCCATGCTCCCAGAAGAAGGGAATGGGAAACCATTTCAGAGGATTCACCAGAAAGAGTCACTTATAAGTCAGCAGCACTGACATGGTTCAATGTACCAGTTCTTACATCAGGCTCTCTGTGTTTAGACAGCTGCTGCTGAATTTGGAAGAATGGAAAAGCTGTCCGGTAGCACCATCTGCAGGCTGTTAGAGGGAATCTTAATTTTCCTGCATGTCTCAGGCAGGAGGAGGCAGAAAGCACTGAGAAGTGGGAGTTGCGTGAGATCACGTTGATGAGAATTGACCTGGTCAAAGTTCTTGATGGAAGCAAAAGAATGGTCTATGCTCTGTTGGCCATTTGGAAATCTCCACTAGACACCAGCTGTTTGTTAGGACAGCTCATGTGTGCTACTGGGCATGTCATCAAAATGTTAGTGTTGTTAAACACAATCTGAAATGAAACCCGAAGTGGCATGGCAATGGGACAGAGAACCGGAAGTTTCTTTTGAAGAGGGGTGGGAAAGGTTCAAGAAACTGGAGGGGATGTTCCAGCATGACTTTTCACCAATGAAGTTCATGTGTACATGGCTTGAGTAATCTTTGCGCAATGCTGGCGCAAGACTTTTGCTGCCTGCAGCGGAGCAACACATGGTGTTATTTCCCCAGCCAAGGTTTACAGCATTTGAATGTGAGCGCGTAACTTGGGCACAGCAAATGAGCAGTACCGCCTGGGCAGCCACGCCATCCACGTCTGCTGACTTGCCAAGCTGCACGGTGCATCACTATTCATGCACTTGTTGTGCAGGGCGTGTGCAGCAGACAGGCAGCAAACCACAAAAATGGTTTGTACCATTCCCTTCATGCCTGTGTGTATGTGTGTTTTGTGTGTGTGTGTTTCCCCACGTGGAATTGGGCCAAAATTCACAAATAACAATTCAGTGCTTCTCCCCGTGACCCCAAATCTACTCTTCGGGACCGACGCCTCACTCTACCTCAGGGCTGAGTTGGCCCTGCTCTGAAGACATTTGGAATTACAAAAACCTGGTCCCTCAAAAAGTGCCATCCGGTTCGATATCCCCGTGACATTTTTTTAAGATCATGTTTTGCAGTCCTGGCATGGTTCTGTTTCTGTATGGAAGGTGTGTGCCTTTTATTTTTTCACCAGATGGCACTCTTTAGTTCTGTTTCAAAAATAAAAAAATAAAAAAAATCCTTAAAAAGCAACCAAGCAACCAAGCAACCCCCCCCCTTTCATTTCTTCTCGAAGTTTCCTTGGGAGAGAGGGAGGGAGAGAGGGAGAGAGACTTATTTTTTCGCAGACTCTTGCCAATTATGTGTCTGGATTTTTCCCCTGCGAAGCTTCACGGAAGCTTGTAAAAGCCCGTTGACTCCGAAATGAAGCTGGTGGAATATTTGGACTCTAGGATCATCACACAGCCGCCACGAGTGAGGCCTTGGTGAACCGGAGCCATTGCCTTTGCATACACATAAGGGGAGGAGGGCAGGAGAATTTTAGCTCCCGTCACAGAAGGCTGCATTTAATTTGGATATTTATAGACCCCTTTTTTGCAGTATAAACAGAGAACGTGTGTGCAGGATAGGAATGCACATTCCCTGCCTTTCTGTTTTTGCTTTTTTTTGCCCAACAAGAATAGAAAATCTGCCCCTGCTTTTTTCTGAGAGGAACGCTACGGTGCCAGGTTGATTTGGCACGAAAAGGATTTCCCATTGAGGATCTTTTAAAGTGCTGGTCGGAATCACCGGAGGGCGTGTGCAGCAGAACTGTTTGATCGCTGAAAAATTGCTACAGATAATGACATCATCTGCCTTAGGCAGCCTATTTGACAGAACAGGATTTCAGCCGATGTATCAAACTGTTTTTTTTAAAAAGGCCGTGGGTTTCACTGCAGAATTAAAAAGAAAAAGAAGAACTAATGAGTGATAGGAGTTACAGTATTTTTTTCCCACGAATAAGACTATAGTTTTGTCTAAAATTGTTAGATTAAAAATTGAGGGTCGTCTTATAAACGGAAATAAGCCAAGGGTGTGGTTGTGAAATTGTAATTTGGGGTTGGAAATGGGGGGTATGTTATACATGGGGGCATCTAATAGATGGAAAAAATTAGGGTATCAACATTGCAAAAGAAACTCTTCTCAGCTCTTATTTGAATACTGTAACTGCTAACAGGAAAGCATCAAGATGCAAGGGGACATGATCAAGATTCCACCAGACGAATGCTTCTCGTTAGCTGCCAGTTTGGAACACATGCTAACGATCAGCATCTACAATCAGTGAAGTAGAAAACAGCTTGAACTGGAGTGATAGTGGGGACTGAGATAGATGGCAGGTGACTTACCTTCAGTCTAGACAACAATGGCATTCTCGTGGTAAGTCACTTCCTTGACAGCTTTGTATTTCCTCAAGTTGGGTAGCCCCGGCGGTAGGGTGTCCAGATTCTCTCTTTCACTTGATGCTATCCACTAATTAGCTTACCTCTGAACCAATTTGCTTCCCTTTAATTAATTGCAAACAAAACAAGGGGAAGAGAGAAGGGGGTTGAATGCCCATCCTTGCTCCTTGCCCCCACCTCTTCTGGGATCCCAGACAGACTTTTGCAGTTACAAAGTGGGCTGCCTTTCAGAGAAAACGGCTCCTAGAAACAAGGAACATATTTTTTTGGAAACCCTTGTTTCTCTCTGTTTCCTTGTAAACATATGAAAGAAACATGAGAGGGAGAGAGAGCACAGAACCCACAAAAGACAAATCATGGTCAGAATAAATATTCTGTTGTGCTGCCAGACTTTTAAAGAACACACTGGTGGGGTTTAATAGCTGCAGGCAAGAACTGAATATTTATTATGACCAAGGCTCTCTGTGGTTTATTATGTTTATAAAAACCGTTTAAGGCTACTTTTCTTTTGAAAATGAGTTTTTAATTTTGAAGGGCTTTTTTTGGGTGGGGGGGGGTTGCCCGTTTGTGAGAGAAAGAGAACGAACAAGAGAAAGGGAGAGGGCATTTTAACTTCTTTTAGGTTTAGTTTCTTGATTTCAGAGGGTTGGATGCTGGGCATCGACAGCGGGGAGTATCTAGAAGGAGACAGCAAGAGAGAGGTGTGCCCACCCCACCCCCTCTAAAGATTCCCAGATGGGGAGAACTGAATGAAATGTTAAACCATTGCCCTAGAAGTGTGATAAACTCAGTTATTATTCAGCGAGCAAGAAAAGAGGTTGCAGTGGGAGAACAGAGTCTTCATGCTATAATGCAGGGCTGTCAAACTTTGAACAGCCTGCGGTCTACTTTTACCTAGCAAACGTTCCTGTGGTCTACTCTTGAAGCTCCCAAACGTCCCTGTGGTCTAATTGCAGAAGCGGATGTGTGCACACGCACTTTGCTGGTGCTCCGAATTAGGAAGGCAGAGACTTGGCAGGGAAGGGAAAAAATCCAGACCAAACGTCTGGGGCTGTGGTCACACCTGGGTTTCGATCCTGATCTTCTGAAGGTCCAGCTCTTCCTCTTTGTCCCATCACATGATTGAATAAATGAGACAGGAGTTCACAAGTCAAAAGCTGTTTTTTTATTTTAAAGTGCAGTTCAGCCCCCCTTGGCCAGCAGGTGGCGCTAGCATTTGAAAAAAAAAAACAGACCACTTGGCTGGGGGAAATGAAAACTTGTACTGTCCGACCGGATAGAGCTTCCTGTTTCTCCAAAGGTGAAATGGAATTAAAAAAACATAGCCCCAGGAACAGCCGGTCGGTACTATGAAGAAAGAAAGAAAAAGAAACCCGGATCATCTGTGTGGGCCCACGGCGTCTGCCTCCTTAAAAGCTGGATTTTCAAAGCGAGGCAAAAAATTCCCTACCTCTTCGGTGAGTCACAGAAACCTCGCTTCAAGGGGCATTATCGGGTTTTCTTTTTTCTTTTTTTCCCCAAAAATCCCGGTTGCCGAGGGGACGGCATTTTTAGACACAGTTTATCTGGTAATTTAAACTGCTTTTAAAGGGACATGGGACCGGGGCCAAAGTGGACGGATGGGCAAACAACAACAACAACAACAACAACTGAACACGCCGCCCCTGGCACCGGATTGGGAGGCTGGCAAAGACCTGGTGGGCTATTTCCAACATCAGGGAAGCTATTCATGTGTGTATTGAAAACCCCTCTCTCAGCAGAACTGGAGGACTCAGACACAATCTGCTTACTACTTATCAAGCTGTTCTTTCATCAATCCCCAGACAAATCAGAAGCACTTCACACCTCCACCAGCAGGGCTGTAGCTAATGACCCATATTTGATGGGTGTTGGGAAGGGTTGCATAGGTGGGACTTTCACATATGCCAGGCCATTGTCCACCTAACATGCCTATTCAGGCCATTGTCCACCTGTGAGCCTCTTTAGACCAAGGTGATGTGAAATCAAGATGATATAAATTCAAGGACTGGCCACTAGATTTCCTTAAACTGACAAAGGTGCTTGGATGAGTAGTGAAACATTTCAAGCTCTCAAGAAAAAAAAAGTCCAATTGCCACGACTCATCTGAATACCTTGAATTGGCGTTAAAAACCTACTGGGAGCCAGTGAATTTCCTTCCAGTCTGAGTGTTCTGAATTGCCTTGAACCTTTGGGAGCACACAGAATGATCACGGACTCGTGATTTCCGACTCAAACCCCAACCCCAGCCTACTTACAAAACAATGTTGTGATTTTGGACTTCCACTCTGCGTAGGAGTTCGTGTTTATGTTAAAAAAAGAAATCCACACATGCCGTGTCCTAATTAAAACCAGCATATGTATTTGAAGTAGGAGGCTTGCTTTCCAAGGTCCTGTCTTTCCCCCAACAAGGCACTCATTTTGTCTGCCCTTTATCAGTTGTATTTATGCAGTGAGAGAGAGATTGAGAGAGAGAGAGAGAGAGAGAGAGAGAGAGACTGGGGTAGTGATGGAAACAGTTTTCAGCATGGGAGAGAATGAAATGTGAATACCACACCTCATATCAAAAGTACCTCCGAATTAGACCCTCTGACAGCTTCCCAACACTCGGAAACATTTCAAGCAAATTTACCACTGCAAGCCTTGTGAGAAAACCAATTGCAGGTGGGTGCACTGAAGAACATTTTCCTCTGCCAGGTAAAGTTCGTACTATGTATAAAAGTAGACACCCTGTACATTGATTGCCCTTGATATTCCTTGACTGTCCAAGTGGGCGAAAGTTCCAACTAAGATCAGGCTTTCCCCCAAATATTGTCTATGACCGCGGTGTCCAACTTCAGCCCTCCAGATCTTTTGGACCACAACTCCCAGAATTCCAAGCCTGTATTGTCAATGACTGTGGGAGTTGTGGTCCAAAACATCTGGAGGGCTGAAGTTTGGACACCAGTGGTCTCCCTTCCAGGCAAATGTGAAGTACAAGTGCAGGAGATGGGATTTCAGCCTGAGATTGATAAACGTTGGCTATCATATTTGCTTTCAGCTAGCTCGCGACGAGAAAAGAGGCATCCTGACTTAACCTCCCTCACTGCCAAGACCATGAACAAATGGCCAGAGAAAGTGGGGTGATGATTTTTTCCACGAAACATTACTCCTCTAAAAAGTCTGTTTCCCAGATAAAAAGGGAGACTAGAAACGTTTTGGTGCAACCTTCATGTTGAACGTGTAAATTTCTGTATTGGCACACAGTCAGAAGGAGGAAACAGCATTGAAATGCTGCAGCCCAGTGTTGTAAAAAGGTAAAAGTAATTGTTGTAGGGTCTTGTTTCTTTTGCTGCTGGCCAAACAAGGAGACCACAACGCTTTCCTAAAGCCTTTTCCTGTCCAGTGGACCCTCGTATAACAAACAGTTTGTATAACATGAAATGTGTACAACATAAAAAATTCCGGAGCTAGGGGAAGTTTGCTTAACAGAATCGTCTATAGGGCGAATTCATCCAACCTAAAAATGGCCACGATTAGGGATTACTCTGTTTTCAATGCATTCCTCTGGGAAATGTGTATACATATATGAAATGATTTGGAACTTTTTGTGGCACAAATTGAAGAGGAAACCCCTAGTTGGGTTCCGGAATGGATTGGGTGGCTAAAATAACCCCAGGAAAAGAAATGGGATTTGGAAGGTTATAAAAGTAACACCACACTTGAGTCTTTAGTTTCACTTCTGAATTGACTTTGGGAGTCTCTTTCTCTCTGCCTGTCTGTGCATGTTCGAGCACGCATATATGCGTGTACTGTACTGTGTGTGTGTATATAAGGGAGAGAATATTGGATTGATTTTCTGACAAGGCCTGACTCCTTTCCAGGTTACTGTTTGCCAAGAAAGGTTTCTCAGCTAAGCCCTTTCTCCAGGTGAGCCCCATTTAGGTGCCTGTAGGTGTGAGACTCTTAGGTAGAATACCTAGAATGGAGAATTATAAGACCTGTAGTCCAAAAAGACCCCCAATCGCTTGCCTGCTGTACGGCTAATCCCCCCCCCAAAAAACCCCCCCATCCACGAACTTTACAGCATTCTCTAAGCCTGGACCGACCCATCCTCCATCCATCCCATGGATAACATTGGCAGTTCATTTCATGTGTTTAGTTTATCTGTTTCATTAAGGTTACACAATGCTTTGAATTTGTTTTTAGGTCTACGTCTTTTATAAATGTGCAATCATGATCATAAATCGTCTTGGAGCCCCCCCCCCCCCGCACATCTATGCAGCTGCTTTGGACAGCAGATACCAGGTTGGCTATGGTTTTTTTTCCACAACACGTCTCCCCAAATCTCCCCCTTCTGTAAATTAGTAGAAGGTGGGTCGCTGCAGTGTAATTCAGTGCAACATATTTAAAAGTTTAAGTGGGGAAAGACCTTTGGTAATTTATAACAGCATGTGGTGGAGCTCAGACCTCGAGCCTTGATATGAGAATCGGAGTGTTACAAACACGTCCCTGGGCTTTTTTTGTGGACGACAAGAGGCACAGAAGCCTTTGGGACTCAGTGTGCAACAACCTTGTCATTGTACACTCCGGAGGCTTGGCAAACCGTTTCTTGTTTCAGCTGGCAAAAAAAGTGTGTTCCACTGGGCCGCAGCACAAGAAGCGGACTTAGAACTAGGGTTGTCAATTCTTGCTTCGTTCATCCTCGCACACGGGGAAAGGCAATGGTAAAATTACTCTCCTTATACCACAAACTGTGATGTGTTTTGTGATGCTCACAACAAGAGGCATGGGGGGGGTTAAGCGTAAATTGAGCAAAATTGCCCAAATCACAGAAATGACACTTTAAAGTAAATAACGTAAATTGCACAAAATGATGCTTTGTTGTATGTGCTTTTAAGGATTAGTCGGCTCGGAGGGCTGCTTGCATTTATTTTAACCATCAGTCAGTCGTTCTACAGTATGTGTGCTGTGTTTTTCTGAAAAGGAAAGTTGGAGTATAGAGGAGCCACAGGAGCCATGGCTGAAGCCGTAGGACTCTCTGAGTAACGGGGACTATTACTATTTCCCTGTTTCCTCTGAGTTTATCTTCTTCTTTGGTGGATGGGTGGTTGAGAGGGAGGAAAAGTGATTCTTCGTGGATTGATTCTTCTCTTGCAAGCTGATGAAATGCAAAGTGTTTGATGATGGTAGGCGCTTGGTCTGGTATACCACTTCAGTACTCCTGCCAAGAAAACTCCGTGGTTATGGGGTGTCATGGTCAACAGACAGTGAGGGGTCCCCCACAACGTATCATCACTGCTTTGTGAAATCCATTTTGCTGGGCTGGTTGGACTCTTCCCCTCCCCTCCAACTCCTTCTCTCTCTCTCTCTCTCTCACACACACACACACACACAGACACACACAGACACACACACACACACACACACACACACACACACCGGCTTTTCCCCCGAGGAGACATCCCTTCCAGAGAACAAGCTCCTTGCCTCCGGCACTCTGTGCTGAGCCTTGTTATTGCCAGTTAAGGCTCAAAGCCTTTAACCTCTTTAAATGAGAAGCCCTTTGAGCTGTGTTTTGTCTCTTCTTCTTCACCAGCTCCTTTCTGTTTTTCTCTTCAACATTGTCCAGGAAGCCTTGAGACCTAGGGGGCCTTATGGGCGTTTGCTGATTTTCTCGGCATCCTTCACATGGAATAGCGGTGAAGATCCTTTTGTTCGGATTCCCTTACTTTTCCCTCCCTTTCTTCCCTGCCTCTCTTTCATTTAAATCTTTCATGTTGGGATGTGAAATTTATGGGATGTTATTCACTATGCTGCAGCCAGCACTTGATCTGCGGCCCCCCATCTCCACCACCTCTGCTATCAGCTTCCGTGAGATTATTCATGTCACATGTGGTGCATGTGGAGAGGTTTTGGCACTGCAGAGGGAGGAAATCAGGACCTGTGGCTCCATGGAGAGCTTCCACGTGAACTCCCACCACTGTGTCATGTCAGTCGTGACTGCTCTTGGTTCCATTTGAGTAGGTCACAACCTTTGATTAAGAGGAACCACTGTCCAGTAAAGAGGTCTACCTGATCTTTGGAATGTCGTGTCCTGGGCTGAGCATGGAAAAGTAATTTTTCTAGACTACTCTGACTGGGGACCCCCCCTCCAAAAAAACCCTTTATTGTCATTGTACAACCTGTGTACGGTGAAAGTGACTGAGCCTCCCCCCCTCAACACCATCCCACTAAAAAGCCACTCAATCTCACTTCACTCTGCTTGCTGCACCACTCGCTGGCCTCACGAGTCTATCACACATTGTCACTTCTCATTCAACAGTCTAACAGCCCACAGATAAAAACTATTTTTTTAGCCTGTTGGTATAGCTGGCTATGCTTCTGTATCTCCTGCCCGAGGGTAGGAGAGTGAAGAAGGGCTGGCCGGGGTGTGAATCATCCCTGAGGATTCTCCTTGCTCTCCTAAGACATTGGTCCCTGGCGATGTCATCCAGTGGACTCAGGAGACAGCCCATGATATTTCGGGCAATGTCCACTACCCTCTGTAAAGTCTTTCTGTCTGCGGCTGTCAAACTAGTATACCAGACTGTAATGCAGTATGTGAGGACACTTTCTACTGTACAACGGTAGAAGGAGGCCATCAACGGGTGTTCTCTCTTCTAGGTTCCCATTTCACAATCTGAGTCACCTTCAACTTCTGATGGGTCTTTTGTCAGAAGAGTGTGGATGATCTTAATGTTGGTCTCCATTGAATATCCAGGGTCTTCATGGGATCACCTAAAACAGAATACCTCCATTAAAGAGATAACTAATCAAATAGCAGAAAAGTAGAATTGCTCCAATTTGACTTGCCAGTGTAGTCATAAAAAGGTAGAGGTTAATACGATGGTCCTTATGTCTGTGAAGATTCTCAGTCACCCAGTTGAGTTTATCTGGAAGTTGAGTCATGGCAACGGGACTTCT
Organism: Phrynocephalus versicolor; assembly: GCA_023846285.1. Classification (NCBI taxonomy): domain Eukaryota; kingdom Metazoa; phylum Chordata; class Lepidosauria; order Squamata; family Agamidae; genus Phrynocephalus; species Phrynocephalus versicolor. The sequence continues at coordinate 5,806,681 of JAHTLZ010000038.1, read as the reverse complement.
TTTTCTTGAG
>JAHTLZ010000038.1:5796637-5806661 GCA_023846285.1 Phrynocephalus versicolor | reverse complement strand
TGCCAAGAAAACTCCATGGACATGGGGTCACAAAGAGTCGGTCACGACTGTAATGATACAACAACAATCCTATTTAGGGAGATCCTTGCATCCACATGCAAGGATTGGGTGGTTTCAAAGAGAAGAAAGTGATGCTATTTAGCTACCACCTCCTCTGCTGTCTCCCCACTGTGGGAAGCAGGAGAAAGCTCCCATTTGTTTTTTAAAAAGTGGTGTGATATTAATTTGGCTGGCCATCAACTGATATAACACTGGACTCTTGGTGGGGGGGGCAGAAGGGGAGAGTGAAAAGAGTTCTTTTGAGAACCCAGAAGAGGAATTTGAGGAAAGATAGATTTTTTTAAAAAAAATGTAAGCACCTTAGTAATCTGGAAGTTGAGTCATGGCTACTGGACTTCTTTTTTGAGAGATAGAAACGTTTCGCTGCTCATCCAAACAACACTACAGGGAGATGAAGCTGTTTGGATGAGCAGCAAAACATTTCTATCTCTCAAAAAAGAAGTCCAGTAGCCATGACTCAACTTCCAGATAAACTCACCTGGATGACTGAGAATCTTCACAGACACCTTAGTAATCCTTAACTTTGCCACCAAATGACGTAGCCTTGGGGTTTTACAAAATGCAACTCAAGTATCCCCTCATCTTCTGTTCCCTCTCACTGAAGGATGGGTTTTCCTTTATCCTTCCATTTTTCCTTTTTGTTGTTGTTAGTTTGTTAATAGGTGGATCTACTTGGGTACAGTTCCAGCAAGCACACATGCTGGAACAAAACCAAAATGGAGCAATTCGACCCACAAACAAAAAAGAACACAAGCCCTTGCCAGCCCCCCCCCCAAAAGGCGTGTAGCCACGGATGAGGCATGGTCTGGTATTGCAATTATCAGAATATTATGTATACACCAGAAAATGGAGTCAGACAATCCATTCCCAAAACTGATGCAAACCAGGGGATAAAATGCCATTTAATTGCCCTCCTGTTCTCACATCAAAGCCAGAATTCATTCATTCATTCATTCATTCATTCATTCATTCATTCATTCATTCATTCATTCATTCATTCATTCATTCCAGTCCTGCCTTGCTCCCCAAGAGAAACGCAAGGTGGCATACATAATCCAAAACAGTCTGTGAAGCTGAAAGCAGTTAAATTAACAATGTTTTAGGATGAATATTAAAACAAATTTAAAAGATCAAATTTAAACACATTTAATTTCTCAGTGGGCTTAGGTGATGTCTAGTTCTTCACATTCCTAGTGTGTGCCTTGAAGGAGGAGAAAGCCCTTACTGTCCCCAATAAGTTCTAGGACCATAGTGAGCTTCTGAACAATTAAAGAAGGACTCGTTAGCCTTGGGATTCGGGCCTGACTTGACAGGTTTGGTGATTCTGAACATGGGAGGGAAAAAAAACATTAAATTGATCAAGCTCACAGAAAAAAATAACAGTCGTCTTCATTGAATTTAGCCAGGGCCGGCATGTCCATTAAGGCGAACTAGGCAGTTGCCTAGGGCGCCAAAATGGAGAGAGGGCGCTGGCCAGCTTGCTGCCCGCCCTGCCGCCGCTGGCCACCACCGCCCACCCCCCCCCCGCCCCCCCGGCCGCCCGTTGGGGTCCGCCCGCCGCCCCCGCCCCCGCCTCCGCGCCCATCACCGTCCCCCACCATCTGCCCCCCCAGCCACCTCCCACCCCCGCCCACCCGCCGCCCCCTGTCCCACCCACCCGCCCACCGTCCGCCCCACCTCCCCACTCCTCACCTAGGGTGCAAAAAAACCTAGCACCGGCCCTGAATCTAGCCCAGCCATCCACAACCTGTCACCCTTGATGTCTGTCAGCTTCCACATCCCATAAACTCAGCAAGTATGGTTGCCAGCTGAGAGCCACGGGCCCAGCACATAGGGAGGCTGCTGTGTTGTGGAAATCTTTACAGCTCATTTTCTTAAAAGTTTAACCATTTCCTTAAAACCCCTCAGAAACTGGCTAAAATCCCAACCCAGGAAAACCCATGAGGCTAAGGCAAGCCTGAAGTAAATTTTCGTGACATTTTGTATTATTTCCAAATTGAGTTAAAGAGGTGAGTCAAGGGTCCCCAATTATCTCAGGACATTGATTTCCATTCACCTGCAATTTCTTCCTGTACATGGAAAGTGAGTGGGAGAACCCTTCAAAAACTAGGACTGGAGGAGGAAGCAATTAATATCATACAGATACGTGACAAGTGATACCAAGCCAGAGGAAGACGTAAATTCATTAAGGCATTATGTCTTGATGACTCTCTTTTGCTTGGGGGAAGAAAATAGTGGTGGAAGAATATATATATATATATATATATATATATATCAGCACAGAAAGCTCTGAGTTTGAATTTAAGTGTGCCTCTCTGAAAGCTTGTTTAATTCACAGAAATCAGCAATAATTTACACCTAATTAAATTTTGTCAACTAAATAATTCTCTCTCATGTTGCCTTCCGCGGAATAATCTAAGCAGTTTTGTCTCGACTCTCAAAATAGCTGCAAATGTCACATTAATTTTTGTTGACACCCACAATGTCAGGGAAAGTCATCTTGGCAAGGTAATTTGTAAACGGAATATGTTAGGGCTGGCAATGAAGCAAAAAAATAAAATAAAGAAAAAAGGTGAGATGAAAGGAACATGTCACTGCTGTAAAGCTGAGCATCCGTGCTTCATGCCTTTTAGCTCCTCCGTAGCGCATGAAGTGTAGCCAGTCATGGTGGGTTTGTGGTAAGCATGGAATGTAATGTTTTGGTGGTCCTTTTGCCTGGTAGCATTACTGAACTTGGCCTAAATGCCTTCTCAATCTCCTACACCACAACTGAGAGCGGGGGGGGGGGGGGGGAGGAAAAATGCCACCGTATTTTTAAGAGGAGGAAGAAATGGAGGCGATGAGGGTGCGCCCCTTATCTCGCCGTGTTGTCTTGCATTTCTCGGATGAATTTCAAAACAGAGCTAAATATTTTAGCTACGCCTGAGCAGAACTGGACAGGAAGCAATAGCTCATTTGCGGCAAAAACAACTTTCTGTATCTCACAAAATGGCAGAGATCGGTGGGATGTCCAAAAGCCCGAGAGAATAAAGCAGGAACTTCGGCCCTTCTGATGTTTTGGATGACAACTCCCAGAATTCCAAGCCTATATTTCCAGTGGCAAAGGACTGTGGGAGTTGTGGTCAACAGCATCTGGAGGGCCGAAGTTTTGGACATGCCTGGATTAAAGGCTTGAGGAGCTCCCTTGAGACACCTGGAAACAAAATATATGGGCAAGAACAAAAGAAAAGGGCTACCAGTGAGGTCTTCTCCCTTCTCTGCTTGCTCACGTCACCATGTGCATCGATAGTGATGTAAATGAGAAATAACTTTGTGATTTGCAATTTGAAAGAAGAACTTGCAAAGAACTTGCAAAGAATTGCAAAGAACTTTGCAATTTGAAATAGACGGAGGCGCCTAAGGAAGCCACACAGCCTGTTGGGGATTCTGCAGCTTTCTCAGGATTCTTGCCTTCAGTGCAAAAGCAGGGAAACCAGTACAGTGTTCCCTCAGTGTTAAGTAATTAATTCGTTCTCCAGGACATTTTGTATTTTGAAAAATTCTTAAACCAAATACGGTTTCCCATAGGAATACATAGAAAACCAATTAATCCATTCTGTGGGTCAGAAAAAAGGCAAACCGGGGCATTCCATTTAAATTTTTCTTAAACAGAGGCATCCCCATTTCCAATAATTTCTGTTCTTTAAACCAAGTTTTTCTTTAACCGAGGCATTCTTAAACCGAGGTACCACTGTACTTTTTATTCTGTCCTTCTGGACCAAAGCACACACCGACACAACTGCCGAAGGGCAGGAAGATTGAGCCAAAGATGAAAACAACCTATCCAGTGCTATGACATTTGCTAGTTCTCGAAAGAAGGCGACACACCACATTTTCCAGTAATGCATAGATTACATGCTAAACAAAGGAATCATAGAATCATAGAGTTGGAAGAGACCTCAAGGGCCATCCAGGCCAACCCCCTGCCATGCAGGAACCTCCATCACAGTATTTCCGACATATGCCCATCCAGCCTATGCTTAAAAACCTCCAAAGATAAGACATACTGGAACTGGAAAAGGTGCAAAAGAGAGCAACTAAAATGATTACTGGGCTGCGGGGCATCTCCCTTATGAGGAAAGGCTAAAACATTTGGAAGGATAGCAGAGATGGGGCAGTCCAGGCCTCCAGTGGGAGGGAGTTCTAGAGTCTGGGAACACAGCAGCCGAGAAGGCCCTTTCATGGGTTCCCATGAGACATACCTGTGAGGGTGGCAGGATGGAGAGAAGGGCCTCTTCTGATGACCTTAACACCCAAGTCGGTTCATACTGTGAGATTCAATCTTTGAGGTAGCTAGGACCCAGGTTTCATAGTGCTTTGTAGATCAAGGTCAGCACCTTAAATTGTGCCCGATAGCTGACTGGCAGCCAGTGGAGCTGCTCTAATAGGGGTGTGTTGTGATCTCTGTACCCCCAAACAGTCAGCAGTCTGGCTGCTGCATTTTGGACCCATTGAAGTTTCCTGAGGCTTTTCATCGGTAGCCCCGCATAGAGCACATTACAGTAGTCTAGCTGGGACATCACTAAAGCATGTGTCACTGTGGCCAGAGCTGGTTTCTTAAGAAAGGGGCGTAACTTGCGTACTAGCCTTAATTGTGCAAATGCACTCCTGGCCACAGCCATGACCTGGACATCCAAGCTCAAGGATGAGTCCAAGAGTTTTTGACTACAAATTGCACTTTATTATTATCAAATTAAAAACATAGTTGTTGGTCCCAAGCAGAGCAGATTCTGCAGGCAGGTACCTAAACAATGATGTGGACGTGAACTTGTAGACAACTTCCTTTGTGAGTTTTGGCATTTTGTGTGTACAATACGTGGTCGGTCTGTGGGGCCCCGGAGCTAATCATCTGAGTTTCCATTATTTCTTATGGGGCAGTTTGCTTTGATCTACAAGTGCTTTGGTTTGCAAGCATGTTTCCAGAACTGATTACACTTGTAAACCAAGGTATTACTGTATCTGTAAGGAAAGGTTTATATGTGGATTTAGGGGGCAGTTGGCCTGCCATGGAGATTAGAATAATGCACTCTCGCAGTACAAAACAAAGCATAATCAGGACAAGAGTGATGCGTAAGGCTTGTAGTCTCCAGAAGAGTGGGGAAATTAAAACATGGTGGTCTACTTTAGCATGACAAATGAATCCCACATGGGCACAATATGTTCTGAAGGGATCTGCTTTGATCCTTCCTCCCCCACCCCACACTCTTCTGGAAATTTGGCTGTTAAATGCCACAATGAAAGTAGGCAAATGCTGAGCGCTTTGGGGAAATCTGGTTTTCATTTTGAGAGCCGAGCCGTTGACAGAGGCAAGACCCTAGCCAAAATAGCTGGTGCCGGATGCCTGCCTACACAGATGTCTTTCCACGCAGAATCTGGTGTATGAAACAGACGTACCCTCCCCACTCGCTAATACAAATCCATTTAAATTCTAGATATGGGGAAGATGAGAGAGAATAATGAGAGATGAGTAGGATCTGAGAAGAAAGGCATCTCGAGCAGATGGGTTTATCCTTTCTCACTCTGAGTCATATGTTGAGAAAAGATGTGGCACAGTTGAACTGGGAATGCACCATTTTGGGAGGCAGAGGTAGCGTCATGTACAGTGGTACCTTGTATAAAGGGATTAATTCGTTCCAAAAGAAATTAGGTTAAGCAAATTTCCCTTTGTACAAATTTCCCATAGGAATGCATTGAAAACAGAGTAATCCCTAATCGTGACCATTTTTATGTTGTACAGATTCGCCCATAGGCAATTCCGTTAAGCAAATTTCCCCTATCTCCGGAATTTTTTATGTTGTACAGATTTTATGTTATACAAACCATTTGTTATATGAGGGTCCACTGTATTTGAATGGCTCCCTATTGTTAAAAAGCATAGGATGCTGGAAATGTCAAATTTCTACTGCATGTGCAGGGAATATTCTTCCATTTGCCCTGAATGGCATAAAACATTTTGAACATGTCATACATACCAGCATCCTGGAATGCTACAGACCAATTAGGATTCTATTGCACCCTGCCCACCCATTATATTTCAACAAAATACAGCAGCACCGGTCCCTACTATTAGGTTGAGTAAGACAGTCCTTTCAGGTGGTAGGGTCTTGGCATCAATGGAGGAGTGGTAAATTCAGACATTAGTCCTTGTGATAACCTATCGCAAGGAGATTCCAAGATGTAGGAAGACAGGGAGGCGGGATGATTGCTTGTCCCTGCACAGCTCCTGATTGGCCAGCACCACAGAGAAGCAAAGATGACGTCAGAGCCTGCTTCCTTGTTGGAGCTCAGCTCTGTGTGGGTGCAGAATAACGTAAGTAATTGGCTGCTTATGTGTCGGAAGCTTCCAAACAACGCCTGGGCTTGTGCGGGTCGTTTGCTCGTTCAGGAACAAATACCCTGAAATACTTTGGATTACAAAATGGATAGATCAAAGTAATAGATTGGTGCTCAGAAAATCCATGTCTCTTCCATACTACTGTGTAAACATTGCAACTAAACTCAGTTTAGTTTCTTTTTTTTTTACCTTCGTCCAGTCCAATATTATCACCAGAGACTTACGTACAGTATTTAGAACTGAGAGGTCCAATAGTCATCAAGAGGTCCAATAGAAGGAATAGGGAGACACTCCCCGTGTCCTGTCCCTGGCATAAGTCATTCACCAAGGTGAACAAAGCAGTCTTGGTCTCATAACCAGGACTGAAACTGGGCAATGAAGGCCACATTTGTATGGTGCCAGTCTTCTTTAAGAAGTTGTTCCAGCAATTGAGTTGCTGCATAAAGATGGAGAAGAACCATGCAGACTTCTTCAAGATTGCCACCGGGATCATAGGAGGCTGTATCTTGTCCCCATCCCTTGACTCTTTCCTGTGGCGAACGGGAGGACAGACTGGGACAAGCATTGACTGGACTGACCAAAAGTTTCTTGGTGACTTGGATTTCTCCAATGATGTCAGCTTCCCAGAGGAAGACGAGTAGAAACTGCTGCATGCCACAACTGTCCTGGATGGAGAGGGCAGCCAAGTTGGCCTCAGGATATGTGGTGAGGAATCCAAGATCACACACGTGAGCTCCACAGCCCAAACTGTATGTAGGCAGCTGCTCAGCGATGGAGACTGGTTGCTCTTATTTATTTATTTTAGTTACGTTAGGGTATTTTTACCCTGCCTTTCTCCTGGAGGAAAAGTTCATCACAGGTTACAAACCAGGATGGAGATGTGTCATCTCCAGGCTTAAAACCGGGGTGCTTCAAGGGCCAGATGCAGGGGAGTGGTATCAGGAGACAGAGATCTAGTCTCGTGTGCTCCCAGATGCATCTGGTGGGGACACTGTGAGATCCAGGAAGCTGGACTAGATGGGCCTTTGGCCTGATCCAGCAGGGCTCTTCTTATGTTTTTATGGCTTACAGTAATGAGGGATAATATACAGTCCAGTATAAAGACATGTTCAAGTATTTGCGATTGGCCTGGACGTGGCCGGGGCATAATAACGTCATGGTTTCTGAGATCTTTCCCACCAACCTAGAAATAGAAGAATTTCACAATTTCCTGAGACTTCTTCCAGGGCTCTAACCACTGGAAACCTAGCCACAGGTCGTCTGGTAAGCTCCCAAACGCATGTGCCCTGTGTTTCAGAAAAGAAAAGAGCAGTGGGAGAGTGGGGGAATCTATTCATCTCTTTAAAAGCCCCTTGCTGGAAGTGTCTTCCCCTTGCTATTACGTCTTCAAGTGAGCCACATTGGAGCTTGACCCCAGTGTTAAGTGTCTGCAGGTATATTGCTTCCCTTTTGCCTGGAATCCCTGCCAATACACTGGCAGGGAAAAAAAATATCCTCATGGAAGATAAATGGCAATTAAAGAGAGAGACAGATTGAGAGTCGGGGAAGGCGAGGGAAACCAGAGGCAATGTGAATGAACAGCCCAGCTTTACTGAGTCCGGACGGCCCTGGAGAGGTCCTTTGGCATGCACGCCCGGGTGGAAGAGAATGTGAGCGAAAGCTGATACAGGAATAATGATTCCAGGGCACAAGCCTGGGAATCATTTAATTAATTGCACCGAAATTTCTTTGATGAATAGTTATGTGGTAATAAGCATGGGGTCGAGCAGCAAAGTGAGCTTCAGATTTTTTTTTAATGGTTCAGCACAGCTGGAGTTTTGGAAGACTTCCCATTTTGTAGCTGTTCCTCCCCCCACACACACACACTTATTTTCAGTGTTCCATATTGCAGATTCCATCCATATGGTGCTCAGTTCTGCACACAGGAGAATTTCATTGGCTAGTCATGTAGCTGCCCACAGTGCTCTGAGTTCAGGCTACAAAGTGCAAGCTTTCCTGTGGGGATTTTGCTATCAAATGACAGCAGGAGCTGTTTGGGGCTTGGGTTGTTCAAGTTCAAAAGTAATGTAATGAATAATCAAAAATATAGCGGTCTGAATAACATTTTCTTTGTAATTAGAATCATAGAATCATAGAGTTGGAAGAGACCTCAAGGGCCATCTAGTCCAACCCCCTGCCATGCAGAAACCTCCATCATAGGACTCCCGACTGATGGCCATCTAGCCTCTGCTTAAAAACCTCCAAAGAAGGAGACTCCACCACCCTCCTTTGTGGCAGCATCTTCCACAGCCGAACAGTTCTAACCGTCATGAAATTCTTCCTAATGTTTAAATTGAATCTCTTCTCAAAAGTCATTTTAAAGGATGCTTTTACAGCCATTTTTGATACGACCCCTTGTTTCCAAATTTTGTACCATTCTCTTATCAGTCCTAAATGGCAAGGGAAGTACAACAATACCTTGGTTTACAAGTGCCTTGGTTTACAAGTGTTTTGCAAGACTAGCAAACGTTTCTGGTCAATTTTGCCTCGACCAACGAGCAATGTCTTGCAATATGAGCACTGGAGCAGGTCGCATTATCACAAGTGAGTCAATAGTGGCTCTCTTTTTCCCTCCTTGCTGGATTGTGGGGGATTATCTGGAACATTCTGTCTCTAGCAATCCTCAAAAGCAGAGAGAGGAGAGAGGAAGGGAGGTCTCCTTCACACCAGCCAGGAGCGTTTTCAAAGGAGAGTGCAGGGTAGGGTTTTGTTTTTCTTTATATTTTTATCTAATTTGTTTTCAACATCCTTTCTTATTTTTCAAACAATTTCTAGTGATGCGACAGATAGTCAAGGGTGTATATGGCTACAAATTGCATTTTATTATTGTCACATTAAAAACTTAGAGTAAAATCCAGTTGTTAGTCCCAAGCAAAGCAGACTCCGCAGCCAGGTACCTAAACCATGGTGTGGACGTGGACTTCTAGCCAATTTCTTTTGTGAGTTTTGGCATTTTGTGTGCACTGTATGTGGTCTATGGGGCCCCAGAAGGAATCGTCTTACTTTCTGTTATTTCTGATGGGGAAATTTGCTTTGATATAAGAGTGTTTTGGGTTATAAGCATGCTTTACATGTATGTATGCATGTATGCATGTATGAAGCAGCTGAGATGAGTAGTGAAATGTTTCGATCTCACAAGAAAAGAAGTCCAGTTGCCATGACTCTCTTCCAGAGAACCTCACTTGGATGACTAAGAATCTTCACATCATCCATCCATCCATCCATCCATCCATCCATCCATACATACATACATACATATATACATACATACATGAGATTGACAGGCTCTCTCATACTGCATTCACGGAACATGGAGCTTCCTTATAACCATCATAACAACTAGACATGGGTATGAACCACCAGTTCAGCAGTTCATAGTCATTTGTCCACTGGAGGAGGCGGGGTTGGGAACCACCAAATGCTTGTTTTTCTGAAACTCGTATAAATGGCCGAAGTGGCAATGAGTGCCCATCTCTAATCATAACTGTAAGATGTATCCATCCTCTATTTATTTATTTATTTATTTATTTATTTATTTATTTATTTATTTAT
>JAHTLZ010000038.1:5728661-5796627 GCA_023846285.1 Phrynocephalus versicolor | reverse complement strand
TATTTATTTATTTATTTATTTATTTATTTATTTATTTATTTATTTATTTATTTATTTATTTATTACATTTATATACCGCCCCATCTTCCGAAGTGGAACTCAGGGCAGTGTACACTTAAAAACAAACAGCAGCAAACAAACATGGCAATCAGAGGCAGACTACCCATAAAAAATAGGGGGGTACAATACCCACCAGAAAGGATGGCATGGGTGACAGCAATATATATATATATAAAAAATAGAAAATTAAATAGAATGGTCGCCATATGCCTCCTTGAGCAGATGAGTTTTCAAGGCTTTTTTAAAGGCGGGCAGGGACGCTGCTAGGCGCAACTCACTAGGGAGCTGATTCCACAATGTAGGGCCAGCACAGAGAAGGTGCAGTTGCGCGGAAGCGATTTCCGTGCCTCTCTGGGTGTGGCCACCCTAAGTGAGCGCACCTGCGCCGTCCTCATGGGCCTGGTCCCAGTTGACCTCTGAGAGATACGCTCCAACAGGTACTCTGGTCCCAAGCCGTGGAGGGGTTTGAAGATCAAAACCAAGACCTTGAACCTTATCCGGAAGGCAACGGGTAGCCAATGCAGGCGAGCCAGAACTAGGGTGATGTGCTCAAATTTACAAGCACCCACCACCAGTCTGGCCGCCGTGTTCTGCACCCGTTGGAGCCTCCAGACAAGGGTCAAGGGCAACCCCACGTAGAGAGCATTGCAATAGTCAGTCCTCGAAATCAAGAGGGCCTGCATGACTGTCCTCAGGGAGGACTCATCAAAGTACTGCTGGATCTGGGCGATCCTGCGGAGGTACATAAAAGGATAAACTCTATGAGTTTCTGTAAGCTTCCTCCTAAGCTATCACTATCACCACGTTTTGTGGCAATAGGTGTATCGTGTGTTTTATGAATAAGTCCTGTGCTTTGGTCTGTTCTGAATCCTCATTCTGTAAATTTCACTGGGTGTTCCTTGGAAGAGTAACACTTTTCTTTCTTCACTTTCTTCACGCTATGCCTAATTCATAAAATGTTCACATCTCTCTGTATATATTTTTCTGAACAAACACACGTCTTAATACTGTATGGTTTCCTCAAACAGTATGTGGAAACTACAAGTTGGCGTATTAATTTTTTTCGCTGTCGTTCCTTCCTGCTTGCCCAATTTCCTTACAGTTCCCTAGCCTCATTTTACAGGTTCCTGAGTTTTATTATCCAGTTTATTAGGCTGCGTGAAGAAAAGGCCCAGTCCCAGAATTGCGGGATAATACCAGAATCTTGTCCTTTGCCAGAAATTCAAAGCAATGCAGTGGGGAAATGTACAGTTCAAGTTTTAGTTGTTCAAATCCCTTTCTTCTTTGTCTGGAACCTTGCCCACCTTATTATGAGTTCTTTAGGGAATTGAAATGCAGCAGTAGCTTACAGAAATGATGGCCATTTTCCAATATCCCCTTCTCCCCTTAACTGAGGGCTCTGGGGCCAGTACATAAAGTTCTTTCCCTTGGTTGCACTTAAGAAGTGAGCTGACAGCATAATAGGTTTCTAGGAAATGACCTACAGTGTTTTCTTCTGTTTGATGTTGTGCATGCCTTAGACCTTAGGGACACTGGGGGGAAATGAGGCTGCCCTTGTTAAAAGGAAAAGATGAACTTGAGCCAGCGATGCGAACTTCAACTTACAATGTAGTAGGCTTCTACTCAACGCTAACCTTTGCCATCTGCTTAGGTTATATCATATGTGAGTCGTGCAATAGTAATAGCGATCAGCTTTTATTATTTCATGCCCCTTGACTGCACCCATCGGTGTTGGGTGGGCTGCCATCAGTTTACTTCAACATGGTGTTGATATTGATGGACATGGTGTGAATGGTTTTTTTTAATTTCTTAAGACTACAAATCCTATAATTCCCCATTCTGGGTGTAGTCCCTGGCTTTTGCTTCCAAGTCTGAAAGCAAGGCAGCATCTGGCTTTGGGTCTGGCAGTTGAGTTTGGGAACTTGTTTGCAGTGGCTTCCGATAAAAACCAGATTGTGTTACGGATCACCAATGTTCTCTGAGGACATGTCACTTGATGATGATGATGATGATGATGATGATGATGATGATGATGATGATGATGATGATGATGATGATGATGATGATGATGATGATACTTCAACTGTTCCCAAAATTTCACCTCCTGCAGAAAAACAAAAACCTACAGCACTCCTTTTTCCACAGTCAAAAAAATATCACACACATCCTGCAAACTTTTCATTTTTATATATTTAGAAATGCTCATGAAATATTTTTGTGAATTTTTCACAAAGAAGCGCTGATGGCTCCAAATCTTGGGATCATCCCAACTTCGAGAAAAATTATGAGATTGCTCATTCTGACCTGTGAAAACTAAATGAGCACAGCAAACACCTAAGACGGGAGAGGAGAATGAGTCAAACAAATTGGTTTAAGTGGAAATAGCATTTATAGAATCATAGAATCATCGTAGGGTTGAAAGTCACCTTGGAGGTCTTATAGACCAACCCCCTGCCCAAGACAGGAGACTTGAAAACCTCCAGTGAAGAGGGAGCCGCAACATCAGGAGGCAAGGTATTCCAGTGTTTTATGACTCTTACATTCAGGATTTTTTTCCTTATTTCCAGGTTGGCTCTCCCTCTGATGAGTTTGCACTACCAATGGGCTTTTTGTTTCAGAAGTGCTCAGCTTCCATAATGAACTGTGGGAGCCCAGATGACGTTCAGAACCGGAGGAATGAAATCAATCAATCCCTTACATTGTGCTGGGCTCACGTGGGGTTAAACTCCAATGAAGAAGAAGCCTCTGATGTGTGATTGTTCCTTCTCCCTGGCGCTGGCCAATCAGGAGCTGTGCAGGGAAATGCATAATCCTGTCTCCATATCTGATTGGCCAGCGCCAGGGAGAAGGAATGATGACGCATCAGAGGCTTCTTCCTCATTGGAGATTAACCCCACGCGAGCCCAGCGCAAGGTAAGGGGTTGGTTGGTTTCATTCCTCTGCTTCGGAACATCAGCTGGGCTCCTGCGATTCGTTTCGGAAGCTGACCTCTTCCGAAACAAAAAGCCCATCTCTAGTTTCCACCCATTAACAAAATAATGGTTAAGTAGATTGTTTTCTCTAATTTCACCCAGAGTTTTGCTCAAAATATAGAAGCAGCTCTAAAAAAATATCAAAACATTTATCTTTTGACCCGATTGCACAATTTCAAGAATCTGGTTTTAATGTTCAAGCCGGAGAAGAATAGTTGAGGGAAAGTAGATTTGATTTTCAATACAATCAAGCTTGTATTATGGGACAGACAAATTTATATTCTAAATTGCTTGGGGGACCTTACTATACAGATTGTTTTTAAGATGTGTGGAGGTTTCATAGGCATAACAATACAGTGGTACCTTGTATAAAGGAATTAATTCGTTCCAAATGAAATTATGTTAAGCAAATTTTCCTTTATACAAATTCCCATAGGAATGCATTGAAAACAGAGTAATCCCATTTTTATGTTGTACGAATTTTCCCCATAGGTGATTATGTTAAGCAAATTTCCCCTATCTCCAGAATTTTTATGTTGTACAAATTTTATGTTATACAAGCTGTCTGTTATACAAGGGTCCACTGTAGTTGCTATTTGAGCCTAGGTTACTAAAGACATTCTGGAGTGACAACACTCATGGTTTGGGTGAGTGTTATTGACTGGAAGTCAGTAAATAGCCCCCATTGTGCCATACTTTTGTTTTGTTCGATAGAGAGTTGCAGTAAGAGATAGAAGAATTTGACCCCTCAGTATCTATGACAATAGGATATAGGCCTATGTTTTGCCAGTGTTAGAAATCTGAATGGGGTGAGTACTGCAGACAGAAAATGATTGTTTATTAAAGTAGTGGAAAGAGAACTAAAGAAGCGTTAAGAATTTGTGGTACCCTGCCTTGTCTGTTGTTATTTGAAAACATGACATTGCCGGAGCTTTTATGATCACGAAGCAGAGGAGGAGGAGAACAATTGGTTCCGATAAATAAAAATTAAATGGAAAAAAAGCTCTCTTTGTAGTGACTTAACCAGAGCCTGGTGTAATTTTAAATATTATTTGCAGTTTATAAATATGGCCCTATTAAAACAACAACAACCCACAAATAAGGAGGCTGCGACTTTAAGCTATTAAGAAACCCAGTGGTTTGATAAAATAACAGGAAACAGACAATTTATTATGAGCAGCCCTGGTAGCTTTGGATTATCTATAAAAACTTTTATGGCTCTCCCCAAGTGGCAAGAGGCCATAAAACTTGCCTGAATGAGAGACTTGTTAATTTACTTGTTAAAGCAAATTAAAAATTTATAAGTACTTTTAGGTAAATGAGATCTTCTCTTGCGGAGGCCCTGGCGGGGTTGGGGATTCCTTGGAGGGAAGCAGTTGGCTATTGTTCAAACATTGCAGAAGAACAATAAAAGCGATTAAATTGTTCCATTTTATTGCTGTGGAGAAACACAGCTGTCGCCATGGCTTGGTATGAGATACTTAGGGTGGGGAGGGTAGACTGTCTAGGTTGTTTTGCTTGTAAGGAATTACATTCCATTTTCAAGTCAACAGTTGTTCCATACTAGTCTTATTCCTCCCTGTTTTTTAACCCAACGGTGCACCTCTAGACTGCCATTTTGTTTCTGCCAAAAGTCAACTAGGATTGGCTCTTGACTTTAATTCATACAGGATGTCCCAAGAGGGAGGTTTGAAGGTGCCTCACAGTTCCTATCATCCAGCCTCTGCCTGTCTCTCATCCTTGTCTCTGGTGAAGAAAGTCATGAGGGAGGACTTCCTAACTACTCGAGCAGCATAACAATGGGACCATTGGAGGTGGTACGTTCTCCAGCACTGGAAGCATTCAAGAGAAAGTCAGACAGCCATTGGCCTAACGTTCTCATACTTGGACTTGGGTCCCTGTGTTTGAGCAGGGGTTTGGACTTCAAGTGTGCTTCATGTGTCTGTGAAGATTCTCAATTCTCCAGGTGAGGTTATCTGGAAGTTGAGTCATGGCAACTGGACTTCTTTTCTTGAAAGATTGAAACATTCCACTGCTCATCCAGGCCACTTTGTGTTAGTTTAGGACCACTTTAGTTAGTGGTGAATCCTCCATTTTATAGTTCACCTTAATTTCACATCACCCTGGTCTGAATAGGCTCATTGGGTGGATGGTGGCCTGAATAGGTTTGCTTGGTGGACAGTGGTCCTAATAAGCTCATTAAATGTACAGTGGCCTGGGGTGAGTGAAAGTCCCACCTATGCAACCCTTCTCAACACCTATTAAGTATGGCTCATTAGCTGTGGCCTTCCTGGTGGAAGCGTGAAGTAAATTGGAGGCTTCACCGCTAACTTTCCTAAGGCTGATGAAGCTGCTTGGATGAGTAGCATTTTCTCAGAAGAAAACAAGTTCAGTTGCCATGACTCAACATAGCACTTATTGCATTATCTGGGCAGTTTACATTTTCCCCATTATACCATCTACACATTGCTCCCCTCCCCACAACAAGTTGGATTGAACACAAATCATGAGCAGAATTTTGACTGCAGTAATGCAGTTTAATTATTGCACCGTGAGACTCCTACAGCCCCTTACTACCCATTCCATGATTTTATTTCACCACTACTACTACTACTACTACTACTACTACTACTACTACTACTACTACTACTACTACTACTACTACTACTACTACTAGTAGTAGTAGTAGTAGCAGTAGCAGTAGCAGTAGCAGTAGCAGTAGCAGTAGTAGTAGCAGCAGCAGCAGCAGCAGCAGCAGTTCTTCCTCTATATGTACCAAATTTATGTCAAATGTACTTGTTGAGTATGTTAATAAGAAATTGGGATAGCCACTTTCCTGCAACCATTTCTTCACCTTTAGTACTCCTATGGCACACCAGTGTGATAATTCCTTGTTCTTAACTTGAATATGCCTTTAATGTTCTGTGCTGTATATTGAATACAGCCATTGATAGCTTGGGATTCCAATATGATACTAATTGTGATGTCAACCTCATGGGGATTCAAATGGATGTTAAAGCTTTCCCCTGATACCAGTTATTCGACCCAGATTTCCTTAAAAAGATCTGAGGTTTTGAATAGGATGAAGGCATTTCGCCCTATTCAACGGGTGGGCGCCATCTTAGACTCCCATAGTTTCATTTGGAACATGGGGACTAGCCAATGCATTTTGGATGATCTCGTATGGTAACTGCCCAGAGATGCCACATTGTTTCAAAACGCGGCCACTTCTTCCTTAAATAAATGTTGGGTTTGTGTGTGACTGGCAGCAGCACCAGCTGGAATCCCAGGTGGCAACACAAGTTGCAGCTGCAACGCTAATGTAGTACCAGGTGGGTCCCATTGGCAGCATCCCATCAAGCGCTCATCAAAGTCTAGCACTTATCCTGGCATCTTGCCTTCAATGTACATTTATATATTTAAACGCATCTCTTAAGAACAAGTTTGAGCTGAAGGTTTGAAAGCATGAAAATAATGAACTGTACAATGTAAACATTGCATCGAATCAGTACCCGCTATCCACATACAGGATCTATAAAATGTATGGCAGGCTAAGAAAGCATTCCAAAGCAATTAAGCCAGCCTCCAACATCCGCTGAAAAAAATAAAGATTGTCAGGAACGTTACTGCCAGAGGGAGAGGTATTCCATATAGCAGCTACCACCATTTGTGGTGTACCAAATGCAGTTATCAGAATGACATCCTGACCCGGGAGCAAATAGGCAACCTTTGAAATTATTTTGGGTGGGAGACACATGCAAACGGCTTGGCAGTTCTTTGTTTGAGGAGCTTGGGGCTGGGATGGTACCCCACCACACAAGGATGTAGCTGCACCTCAAAGGCAGCCTATATCCCCCCCCCCCAAATTGGCCTCAAACAAGCAGACCTGTCACAATCAGTTGCCTGAATTTTGGGGACTCACATGTATTGCCCCGCCCCCACACTTTCTACAACATGTTGGTGCATGCGCTGAAGGAGTGGACTTGATTAGTGAAAGTTTAGCAAAGCAAAAAGTGTTCTGCTTATATACCGCCCCATACCACTACAAGTAGTCTCTGGGCGGTTTACAATTTTAATTACAGTGTGCAGGCTACACATTGCCCCCCCAGCAAGCTGGGTACTCATTTTACCGACCTTGGAAGGATGGAAGGCTGAGTGAACCTTGAGCCTGCTACCGGGGATTGAACCCAGGTCGTGAGCATAGTTTTACCTGCAGTACAGGCATTTAACCACTGGTTGATCAATAGTTTTTTGTGATCTGATACACTTCCATCTGCACTTGTGCTAATAGTAGGTTATCCATGCAAAATCCTAGAGAATGCCTCTTTTTTTTACATATTTTGCTACTTCTGGAGCAGCCTTAAGGTCTGTGTAAGTTGCTTTCCAGTAGGCTACTGTTGTCTGGACTACTGTGGTGTAACTAGTCCAGTCCATGAATAATCGCAGATGGTATATCAGATGAACCTGGTCAAAGATGCTCCATTCCATTCAAGTTACCCAGGCCTCTGGTGTCAAAGTTGGATCCACGTCTAAACCACCACTGAAACATGTCCTTGTTTATCATCTAAGAACCTGTGTAATTATCCCACCAGCCCTTTCTCAAGAGCTATTGCCATCTAAGGGACATTTCGCTGGTTGTTTCTACTGGAAAGTCTGCTGAGAGCATTCAGAATTCACATGAATCTATTCGTTTCATGGATGGCTCACATTTCAAATACTGCAATAGACAATGCTGCTCACATAATTCTAAAACTGGTATCTGCTTGCAGAGCCAGAGATTGAGAGTTGATTCCTTGCTGTGCCTGCTGGGAATAAAGCCTGTGTTACCTTGGGTAAGTAGCACGGTCCCAGGATGGTCTCAGGAGAAGGGAATAGTCAACTACTTCCAATTCTTCTCTGCCTGGATAACCCTGAAAAGGGTCACCATATGTTAGAATTGACTTGACAGCTCATGATTGTTATTGTTATATATCTTTAAGCCAACAAGGAGACACAACTGATGGGGGCTTCTGCATGGCAGGGGGTTGGACTGGATGGCCCTTGAGGTTTCCAACTCTATGATTCTATGATTCTACCTTGACTTTATTTAAAAATAAATAACTAAGGAGATGACTTCACCAGATTAAATGGAGCAGTAACGCATTTAGGATGCCTCTCTGGCAGAAAATGGTGATATACCAGCTTCTCATCTCAGAAATGGAATATGTAGGAGGCCATCAGTGTTTGACACACATCCACCCAGGTTGGTTTAGTCATCTAGGGGTATTTGTACACGACCCTTAAACTCAGCCGCAAATGGCTCCCAGCTCCGGAGCTTAAAATTGTTTCCCCACCAGCTCCGGAGTTTACAGATAATTAAGTGCGACCACGCCCACCTAAGCGCGTCCCAGCGCACTTTTCAGGTGCCTGCTCTCCGGAGGTGAAATTCCTGATGCGGATATAACGTAGTGACTGCTGGGCTCTCCTTGCTTCTGTTTGTTCTTTTTTTGCCCCCCGCCACTTTAAGAGATCTGAATGCAGTGCCAGGATGGCAGAACGGAGGTGAGCGGCATTCTTTTCTTCCTTTTTTTCTCCCTCCCCTCATGCAGCCAGCAGCCAGGAGTGCAGAAGGGGTGGGAACGCAGGAACAGCGACAAACCCCTAAGATCTCTGGTCCAAATTTAAGTGGCCAGCGGATCTTAGGGGTCGTGTGAAAAGGCTCTAGGAATCATCTGGGCTTTCATTACAAGCAACTAATGATCTACGCATTACTTTTATATTGCTCTTTTATTTCAGTCAACATTCGTAAGGAATCAATTGGACAACTAGTTTCTGGTTGTTTGAGTGGGGGAGGAACTCTCTTGATAGCCCATTGAATTCCAAGGAAGACCGTCTTTGATGATGAGAACTGCCCATGTTCATGTCTCCCATGAGTAAGCAGATCGTAAATAGAGAATGTTCTGTTGCCATCATGGCCACATGGTTTTCATCAAGAGATCTTTGTTGGCATTAGGCGGGGGCCGTCATTCTTAGATACAATATTTTTTTTTAAAAAAAATTTTTTAGCTAAACTGAATAGAATGCTTGCTTTCTGAAATATTTACATCTTCCCTCCCTGACCCTTTGCCCGAGAACCTAATAAAAGGAGACACGGAACCATTACAAGGGGTTAATCCATGCCTTTTCAAAAGGAAGACGTAATTAGGAACCGAGTTCCCTTCTAAAATCTCAAATACACATTATACATCAAAGTTATCCGAGGGGTATATATTTATGCCCCATGGTAGAGATGGTGCCTGCGAAGGCTGGCGAAGTACCCCGCTGATTGCTGATTGAAAACAGTTGTTAATTCTCTACTCCACTAAATTCCAAGTGGGAGAGAGGGAGAGAAAAACTTCTCTTAACAAAGAACAGATTGGAGAGAACCGAGTCTTACTGTGTGGAAATTAATGGCAGATGCCTAGGCTGATAGCTAAAATGTTTCATTAGATGCTAATGTCTTGCTGTGTTTTTAATTGTTCAGAAATTAGCCTCTAGAATATTAAAACCATCTGTTTGTTATCATGATGAAACAGAATACTTAAATAGTTATTAATTTTTGTGGGGCTGGTTCCTCTTCCCTCTTCCCCCACCCCCGGCTGCCTTTCCCTGTCTGCCAGGCTTTGATCAGTTGAGATTTTTAGGAACGTTGGCAGTGAAAGAAAAGGAGGGGGGGTGAATTAATGCACCTCCGTGCCCAAAACATCTCCTCTAGATGTGCACCACCCATATTTGTGCATGCCTGCTTTCTTTCATAAATTATTGCTCACTAAGGAGAAGCTGACATGTTTAATGCATTGCAGGATGTGCAAAGCTTGCTGAGCTGGTATAATGGTTGGTTTAAGGTGCAATATGGGACGTTTTTGCACACTGATGCTCTGCTTTGGGGTCCTGGCGGGTTAATATGCTGATCAAATATACCCAGTTCTTATAAAACGTTAACTGTTCATCCACCAATGCAGTCATAGCCCATTTGTAGCACTCAAATGTTTTTGGTCTTCTGTTGATTGGTAGGAGCCTGTCCCATTGCATCGCTTTCTTGAGTTGTATTTAGTCCACCGGTTGCAACCTTCCCATGTAAAGGGTTAAAAAGTTTTCTTGAAGAAGAGGTGAAGAGTTCTGAATAGGCTTATGAGTGGTGGCGAACCTTCTGCACTCCAGAGGTTTTGGACCACAACAACCAGAATTCCGAGCCTGCATTGCCAAATTTGCTGACAATAAGAGCCATTCAACAGTGGAACAGCTCGCCTCCCGATGTTGTGGGTGCCCCATCGATGGAGGTTTCCAAGAAAAGTCTGGACAGCCATCTGTCCTGGATGGTATGAGGTCTCCTGCCTTGGGCAGGGAGTTCGACTAGAAGACCTCCAAGATAACTTCCAACCCTACAATGATTCTATGTCTATGATTCCGTTCTATGATTTAGAGAAAAAGACAATGCACTATCCCTACTCAACTAGTCAAGTATTAAAAGGGTGACTGTGTAAAACATGGAGCAAACCTTTCTTCCACTGCACCAGAGGGATTTCCTCAGAAACAAGACCTCAGCAAAACACTTGTCCTAAGGCTAAGAGCTGTGCAGCAGTGAAACAGATTACTTCAGAAAGTGTTGAGCCTGAAGCCTAAACATCATCTATTAAGGATGTTTAATTGTAGGTTCCCTGCCTTGGCTGGTAGTTGGCCCTTCTGAGTCTTGTTTTTATGATTCCAAGTTTGGAGGGACGGGGCAACACGTAGCATCTGCTTTCTCCACTTAAGCCAGCACAGTGGCCCTCCCTGTCATTGCCTAGTCTTCTCTGGAGGGTTGCTACAGTATCTTTACTACTTCGGCCGTAGACCCCTCATCTTCCAAAGCATGTTCCACAAGCTGTTGGGGCAGTGTGATTCACATGTGAACTGACCTATCATTGCAAAGATATTCTATTCACTGAAAGACAAAGAAGAGGACACAACACAACCCCTTAATATTTTCAATTCTTTCCTTTTCTCTTGTTCACCCAGTGATGCTTTGACTATGTGCCAAACCAAAGGCTGGAGATATATATAGTGGTACCTCTACTTAAGAGCGGTTCTGCTGAAGAGTGGAAAACCATTGGTGTAACTGCCACCTTACAAATTTTAGATGCGGTCTGCTCTACTTACAAATGTTTTTTTTAAAATTTTTCAGGTTTTTTATTTATTTTTTCAATTTTTTAGATATGGTACCTCTACTTAAGAGTTGTTTGACTGAAGAGCATGCATTCGTAACAGATTAAATTTGTAAGTAGAGGCACAACTGTATATAAAAGAGGAACAATTCTAAGAGATGTCTTGTTGAGAATTGGCAGGAAAGCTTCTATGGGTTTGTTTGTGTCTGTATTTTTTAAGGAAAGAAAATAATCCAAGACTCCACAAAGGAAGTGTCAAGAGTGCCTCTTAGAAATTGCATATTCTTCCCGTGACATAAAAGTGGATAAGGCAGCAAGGCAGGCAGCGAATGGAGATATGAAACTGAGTGCTTCCCACAATTGCAACAGATGAAGAGTATTTGGTCTACTTTAAAAGGCTGAATTGCAATAAAGTATAGGCTTCTTCTGACTTTTTGCATTCTTCTGGCTGCACAGGGAGAAATATCACAGTTAAAATTATACCTTGCCAAGTCACCACTGTATCCATCAGTCTCCCCCATGCTGTTTGGGTATTTCAGAATTGCAAGCCACATGATCTACAGTCCATCAAAGCAATGGAGATGAACAAAATCGGGCTCCATCTTGATTTCCCCCACCATTCAGCATCCCTCCTGGGCTCAACTGAATCCCGTCCTTTGTTTTGCTTTTTACTCTAATTTTCTGGTATCAGGCTTTCAGCATTTTGGATACTAAAATGCTGGGCTGAAAAAATTATCCCTGGAGAATTCTGACCAAATGTTCTGTCCTCACACAATGCCGAAGGAAAGCTCAATTGCCAATCCAATCAGCTTGTCGGTGATGGCTCACCCATTAGGGGCAGTGGGGTGCTAGGCAACATCCATGCTGATACTTCCCAAAGAGGTGTGTGTGTGTGTGTGTGTGTGTGTGTGTGTGTGTGTGTTGTGTATTTCCTTGCCTGCCTCTGAGTGTGAATATACCTGTGTGTGTGAGAGAGAGAGTCATAGAGTCGTAGAAAAATTGAGTTGGACGGCGCCTATAAGAACATCAATTCCAACTCCTTGCTCAAGGCAGTAATCTAAATTAAAGCATTCTTTAAAGCATTTCTCTTGAATTCTTCAAGCATTGGAGCGCTCCCCTCATCCCTGGGTTGTTCTTCTCTGACAGTTAATAGGTGTATTCTACTATTCAGCCCAAATCTGGCTTTGTGTAACTTGACCCCACTATTATGCTGAAGGGGGGGGGGATGATTAAGAACAGATTCTGTTCCTCCTCTGTAGAGTGATGTTTTTGCCTTGGTGTTCTCCCCATCATTCCTGAGTAATTTAAATTCCACCTGAGAAACGGATTTGAATTATGGATTCAATTGACTCTAAACCAGAAGAACTGTGTATTGAAACCGGAGACATTATTAGGGAATTGGATGATTGACTGATTGTTTGATTTGATTTGATTTGATTTCTTCCAGAAGATCCAAAAAATCAAAGGGAAATGTAAGCCCAGATTAGGAATGCTGAATGACGAACGGGGAAGCACACTATCTGACTAGGAGAAAATCAACAGAAGGTGGAAACAGTGTATAGAAGACCTACATAGAAGAGATAAAAGGACAACCAAGTCCTTTGAAGAAGACTCCTGTAATGAAGAACCTGCAGTTATAGAATCATAGATTCATAGAATCTTGAGGTTGGAATGACCCTACAAGGCCATAAAATCCAACCCCACCCCACCCCCAGGCAGGAATCCAAATCAAAGGACATTTGCTAGGTTGTTGTCTAAATTTCTTTTGAACACTTCCTGCCTCAGAGCACTTGCCACTTCCCAGGGTCATTGGTTCCATTGCTGTACTGCTCTAACAGTTAGCAAGTTTTTTCTGATATTTAATCAAAATCTGGCTTCCTGTAACTTGAGCCCATGACTGAGCCTATTTCAGACCAGATAAACTCACCTGGATGACTGAGAATCTTCACAGACATATGGTCTTTTTTGTGTGTATCCCAGTTTTTGTAGGAGCAAATTAACAACCACACAAGCCAGGGATATTATTGGAAGGCCTGTTCTTGGCTCCCAAGAGATAATTGAAATCTCCCATCACTACTTTGTTGTGCCTCTTTCAAATCCTTCTGTTTCCTTATTGAAAAGTTTCGCCTGTACCTGCTCTTTCATTGGGTGGTCAGCAATAGACTCCAACAGCCGTGCTCCTTTTGTTTTTCACCACAACTACAGGTGTTGTCAATGTGAAAGTGGAGTGAAAGCTTTTCTGAAAGCTAGGAAGAAATAAATCTCCAGGGTACACAGAACACCAATAGAGAGACAGAGATTGAAGCTGTTAAAATCCTGATGAGAACATTGCAACAAATATGGAGAACAAAAAAAAGTCAACAGACTAGCACTGCTGAATATATTTGAAAAAGAGCTTTGTTTTAATTTCTAGAAGAAAGACTAAAATATTTCTTTATTTACAGTTTGTTGAAATTGTATAACAGTTTATATTCCTTTCTGTAGTGCACACATGCTTGACGAACAAACCAAACAGATTAACAGCAGACAGACAAATGCCACCAACTTGGGAAAAAGCCCCCAGGAGAGATGTGGGGCTCACTTTGAATTCAAATCATTCGTACTGGCTAGACCAGGCATGTCCAAACTTTAGCCCTCCAGATGTTTTGGAACACAACTCCCACAGTCCTTTGCCATTGGAAATACAGGCTTGGAATTCTGGGAGTTGTGGTCCAAAACATCAGGAGGGCCGAAGTTTGGGTGTGCCTGGGCTAGACAGACAATTGTGCCAGCTCAGACTAGTTCCTCCCATAAAGATAGATTACAGGCAGCATGTGAAGTTGCAAATAGAGATGCAACACAGAAAATGCAAAAATCTCATCCCTACCGTTGATGGAAGCACTGCAAGGAAGGATATATAATGATGCGTGCACCCCAAACAAAGATTTCAGATTTTAGTTGTTTCCTTATGATCAAGAACTAAACGAAGCCGTTCTGGGCTAGCTAATTTACTTGAAAACATAGTACTATTTCTAGCCATTTCAAGATCTCACTGTATAAATTATTCAAGTCGTAGGAGTCAGATTGTGGCTGACTTACAAGGAGATAATAGGGAAGCTGCAACCATAATGACAGAAAAAACAGGGCAAGATCAATCAGAGGAAGAGATGTCCAACACCAACAAGGAGCAATTAAGCAGCAATCAAAAGCAATTGCACTGATCGTTGATGCCCTTTTAACACTGATTACTGAAGCCTAAAAAAGATTCTGTTGTTAGTCAAGGGCTGTAGTACCTTTGGCCAAAAAGTAGAGGTTATGCGTACAACAGAATTCAATGCACACCCACTTGGAAATAAAGCACTCTGAGTTCACTGGGACTTTGTTTTGGACAGGGGCATGGGATTTTACAGATCTAATTAATGATTCATCTTCTCCTTTAAGTGCCATGTCCTTGTAGAATGTTGGCCATCAGTAGCACAATCTTGTTTTTTATCCAAAGTTGTTCTAAATAGAGAAGCTGTGCCGACTGCAAACCATTGGCTTAAATTCTTAAGACAGAATGTTCTTCTACGCCCTAGGCGAGGGGTGCCCAAACTTTTTGTAAGGAGGGCCAGATTTGGTGGCTGAGAATGTGTCAGGGGCCGGTTGCTCCCTGACCCTGCCACCCCACTGCAAGCCCCACCCACTTTCTTTTAAAAAAACATGGGGTGAAGGAAGGGGAGGGAGGGGTGGGCCAGCCAGCCGCGGGCCACTCAGAATGGCCTGGCGGGCCGGATTTCTCTCTCTCTCTCTCTCACCCCCCCCCCCGGGCCAGACTTTGGGCAGGCCTGCCCTAGGCCATGCTTCCAATTTATTTTTCCTTGAAGGATAACCTGCAGCAGATGGTATTTGTTATTGCGCATTATGTGACTGAAATATTGTAATTTTCTTCTCTTTATGGTAGTCAGAAATACTAGCTTTTTATTCATGCGTGGTAATACAGCCACACCAGTGACTCTGGATGTCCAAAGTATTTTCAGAATTCGTCTGTACATCCACCTTCACAAAAACATGCATGTATAGAAGCCCTTCCATAGTAAGTCACACCCTAGCTTAGCATTGTTGACACTGATGGAGAGGAGCTATTCAGGTTTCCAGACAGGATTCTGAGATGCTGGGATTTGAACCAGGGGAGTTTTGAATGCAAAGTATGTGCTCCAGCTCCCAGCTCTGGCCTCTTTCTCTCCTTACTCCTTGTGATCCCCGTCAGCAAGATCTGACCAAAAGAGGAGACGCGTTCCAGATAATTTTGCGAGAAAGGGTGGACTCTTCTTCCCCTCTAGGGATACCTTGTAGGTTTTTTTATTTATCTTTTTAAATATTTTGGATGCAGCTTTACTTTTAATAAAAGTCTTTTTAAAATTATGGTACCAATGCAAAGTGCAATTGTAGTGATGGTAGGAAGCCTCTACTATTTGTGACTTATATTTAAACGCCTTTACATATTTTTTCAGCAGTTTTCCTCGTCCCCCGCCCTCTTAAGAATGCAGTGGGATGCTGTCTTGGGTAAGCAATCCTCGGTAGTCTGGCAAGAGAACAAGAGACAGCAAGAGGAGACATCAGTTATGGCAAATCTCATTCCATTGTTTGTCTGGACTTTCAGAAGGCTTTTGACAAGGTCTCGCACCAAAGGCTCTTGTATAAACTTGCCAGTCATGGAATAAAGGGACGGGACTTGTCCTGGATCAGCAACTGGCGAAGGGATAGGAAACAGAGGGTAGGACTAAATGGACACTTCTCCAAGTGGAGGGAGTTAAAGAGTTTCAGTCCCCCAAGGTTCAGTACTGGGACCCCTGCTTTTCAACCTTTACATAAATGATCTAGAAGTAGGATTAAATAGCAAGGTAACCAAATTTGCTGACAACACAAAATTATACAGGGTAGTTAAAAACTGAGAGAGATTGTGAGGAGCTCCAGAGAGTTCTTGACACTGGCCAAACCAATGGCAAATGAGCTTCAACCTTAGTAACTGCAGAGTGATGCATGTTGGGGCAAAAAAAATCCCAATTACATTTATAAACTGATGGACTCTGAACTCTGCAACAAACCAGAAAGGGGACCTTGGTGTCCAGTGGGACACACAATTAAGATGTAAACCCAGTGTGCCGCAGCAGTGAAAAAAACAAACTCAATGCTAGAGATCATTAGAAAGGGTATAGAAAATAAGTCAATGAGTGTCATTTTGCCTCTTTTTAACTCTATGATGAGGCCTCATCTGGAGTATTGTGTAAAGTCCTGGTCACCATACCTCCAGAAGGATATTATGGAAATGGAAAAACTGCAGAGGAGGGCAACCAGAATGCTCAGAGGAAGTTTGTCCTATAATATAACTGTAGTTTAAATTTCTTTTAAATCCTGGCATTTGGTTCATTGGAACAACCCACTCAACAATCCATATACTGTAGTAGGAAATAATGATGCTATGAAATTAATGACAGCCAAAAGGTACTCTCGTTACTAAAAAAAAAAGTAGCCACACCCATAACATGGAAACTCAAGACCATGAAGGGTTGCCACAGGGAAGAAGGCATGGATTTATTCTCAATTGCACCTGAGGGTAGGACAAGAACCAATGGGTGGAAACATCAGAGGGAGAGCCCGCCTGGAAATCAGGAGACATTTCCTGATGGTGAGAGCCATTCAACAGTGGAACAGCTTGCTTTCCAATGTTGTGGATGCCCCATCACTTGAGGTTTTCACAAAAAGATTGAACAGCCATCTGTCTGGGATGGTATGAGGTCTCCTGCCTTGGTCAGGAGATTGGACTAGAAGATCTCCAAGGTCCCTTCCAACCCTACAATGAGTCTATGATTCTATGGCTTCCTTTACAAATCAGTCCATCTCATGTTTACTCCTTCTCTTTGTCCTGTTCTTTTCCAGCGGATACAAGTGTGCAGTAAACACTTTATTTGTAACTGGAGGCAATACGGCCATTTTGACTAGTCATCATTGATATGCCTAGCCTAGGTGTCCATATCTCATTGCTGCGGTCAACTGGAGAATCCATTGCTGCATCATAAGCCAATGTGAATACAATTCCCATTGAGCCAATGGATCTACTCTAGCTGAGGCTAGCCAGAAAATATTGGCCCAGGAATTTTAGCCCTCTTCTCCTTCTTCTTCCTCTCCTTTTGGGTGTCATCATGACTGTTTTCATGTTGGATGTGGCCAAGGGCTGTAAGCTGGAGTGCAAGATTTGGCCGATGCCCAGTAATGCCGTCTGTATGTACAGAGAGTCCAATTGAGGACAAAACTCTATGCATCTGGCAGGGTAAGCCCTGATCCATAAATGCCATGAAAAATATTCTCATCTTTTAAGTGGTCACCATTGTGCTTGCTGGCATTTTCAGTGTCATTCATTTGTCTGCGGTGTTTCAAGATTGCCTTGGAGGCCCGTGCCCTGGTATGTAGATGCTCGTAAAAGAGAACTGAGAGCCCCTAGTCATGCTATCTTTGCAACCACAACCATCTTCAATGTTTTTTTACGGTTATTGATAGGTGTTTATTGCTTGTTTTTCTATTATTGCGATGTCTATGCTGCTCACATTTAATATAGTTCTTGTTCTCCTATTTTGTTGTGAACCTCCCAGAGTGGCCTTTGCAGCCAGTTAGGCAGTAAACAAAACAAATAGACAGACAGACAGACAGACAGACCATTAGGTATACTATTTCATGCTGTTAAGGATAGCATTTAAAACTCCGAAGCTGAATTCTAAGGATATTGACACAGAAGGAAGTCCTACCGTTTCCAGTGTTGTTTAGTCTCTATGTGTCCATAAAAGCAACTTTGAGTAAATGCGTTGAGAGGAGGAACAAGTATTACGATGTGGTCTTTTGGCTGTGATTCTGTAGGCTCTTGTGTGGGAGTAAATGTCATGAAACGCAGCATCTATGTAAATATGCAGAGCATCATTCTTTACCCTGTAGCATCTTCATTGTGTATAGTAATACCCCTTTATCTATTGATTCGGTGTCCTTTGATTCAGTTATCCACTATTGCCCTCCCCCCCCCCAAAATTATTAAATAAGTAGTAAATAAATTGCTGTTGCAAATAGCAGATGCTATTGAATTTTTCACTCTTATATGTGGATTTCAGTGTCCGTGCCCCCCACGGAACCAATCCCCGACAAAAATGGGTGTCCTATAGACTACAAAAGGTTTAGCTGACAATCTTAACACAGAATGTTTCATTCCTAAAACAAAGTATTTTTATATTTACATTGGTATTCTTGTGGCAAATTCCGTAATACTGCCAAAAAATAAATAAAAAATAAAAAAATAAATCTGAATGCAACTTTGTGGAGAGGGAATGCCATTCATTGTGTTTGTTTGTAGAATGCCACTATTTTTTAAATAAGGAGAGTGTTTGAACTGTGAGAGAATCTGCTGGAAAAGACTCAAAATAGGTGGTGAACCAGTGGAGGTGGGTGAAAGCCTTATATTTATAAGAGCTATCCATGGTGCTGAACCATTTGGGGACAACAGCTTGGATACCTAAAACCTGGGTAGATTTCTGGACCATCAAACTCACCAGCCTTCACTGAGCGGAACCAAAGCAACACGTGTTCTCATGATTATAGGTAATTTATCCTACTTTTTTTGCAATGTTTATCAAGGATAAGTATGAACTACAGCTGTACGTGCTGATTTAATTCACTGTCATATGAAAAACAGGAACTTTTTTCTTTATTAAACAGAGCAAGATTTTGTACATTTCTGTAATATGTGCAACTATTGCCTTTACATAGACCAGTGGATATAGCAGCAGTGGATGGGTTGTCTGTGTCTTTCAGAACAATTTTTTTCTCGTTTCGCTAAGCGAAGAGAGAAGAAACACTGTTTTGGTCTAGAAACAGGCCTTTTAGATAAATTGTGCTTTGCACAAATTGTGGAAAAACACTACAGAAAAACAAAAACAAAAAACTTGGTGCCTTGTGCCAAACAAACACGTTGTTTTGTGCCCCAGCCAAAATGTAGGTGAATTTTTGTTTTTAGAGTGTTTTTAAATTGTTTTTATACACACACTTTTTATTTTATATCTGTTAATTCTTTGATACGGTAATTACTATTTTCCATCTTTTAATATTCTTTGCCTTATGATTTTATTCCTCTCTTGCTCCACAGCTTAATCCAGGGCAGAACAGCTGTCGGGACAGCGACAGTGAAAGTGCGAGTGGGGAGTCGAAAGTGTTCCATCGGAGCAACTCCGGAGAACGACTCAGTGACGTAAGTGCAGTGCTTGAACTGTAATGCCTTGACTCTTGCTCTTGTTTGCATTCTGGTCCACAAAGGAAGAGAAACTATTTGACAACATTTAACGTGTTGAAAACCTAACCTGCACTCTCCTTTGAAAACCTTCATGGATGGTGCAAGGGAGCCCTCCGTTACTAGAATCAGAGAATCACAGAGTTGGAAGAGACCTCAAGGGCCATCTAGTCCAACTCCCTGCCATGCAGGAACCCCCATCACAGTACTCCCGACAGATGGCCATCCAGTCTCTGCTTAGAAACCTCCAAAGAAGGAGACTCCACCACCTTCCGTGGCAGCATATTCCACTGCTGGACAGCACTGACCATCAGGAAGTTCTTTCTAATGTTCAAATGGAATCTCTTTTCCTGTCGTTTGAAACCATTGCCCTGAGTCCTAGTCTCTGAAGCCATGGAAAACAAGCTGGCCCCCTCTTTGGTATGACATCCTTTGAAATATTTAAATGTGGCGATCATATAACCTCCCAACCTATTTTGTAAGATTAAACATTCTCAGCTCCCTAAACCGCTCCTCATAAGACATTTCTACCAGAACTTTGACCATCCTGGTTGTCATTTTCTGTCCTCCCTCTGCTTTGGAGGCTTGCCTGAGGAGAAACGCTCCAGACAATCACCCACAAACCAGTAGGGGGAGAGAAATTGAGAGAGCCACCATTGGCTCACTTGTGATCATGTGACCTGCTCCAGTGCTCGTATTGCAAGACATTGCTCATTGTTCAAGGCTAAATTGATCAGAATTTTTTTGCTCCTCTTGCAAAACACTCGTAAACCAAGAAACTCATAAACCAAGGCATTACTGTATCTCTAATGACATATTCATGCACTCTATGCCTACAGCATTGGAAATCACAGGTTTAAGCTAGAGATTCCTGCAACATGGCTATGGAACATTGGCATAGATTATGAGGGGGCAACAAACTGTCAGGATGGGTCAATTCTATGTTGCTAGTGCCAACTGGCATTTCTGGCTATGAGGAAATGGAAACAGCTGTGTAGTATAGCCTTTACAAAAGAGGAAAAATGCAAAGTATTTCTTGAGAGGTATTAAAGATAAGCACAGAAAATAGATTGCTTTTCAGACAAAACTAGAAACAAAAGTATAGTGCTTGAGTAGTTTTTGGCTCAGTACTTGAGGTTTGGAAAAGAAAAGTTTGGAGATTTCGTGAAAGCGCTGGGACGAATGGGATGTGGGTAATTGTAATCCATACCCACTCAGGGGAAAAAACCTTGAGCTGCTAGAGAGATTAGTAGCAAATTCTGCTCCTAACAATCCTTCATTTGCTTTGCTAACATAGCAGAAATTTAAGTACTATTTTCTCAAAAGCCTCCCAGTCTCTTGCTTGCTAGTGAATTTGGTCGAGAGACATAACAACGGCATGAGATGAGAGAAGTGCCTTCCTAGACACGCTTGTGGTGGGCCTCCAGCCTGTTGTTAGATTCTTTTCCTCATGAAAAGTCAAGAGCAGTCTTCCTGCTCAATCAAATGCAGAAGCTCTTGTCCGTGTTTTGAAAACACGGCTTTATAACTAATTTCACACTGTTTCAGAAGATTGCGACCAATTCGGCCTTTCATTTCTGTCTTCCTGTTCTCCGATTTAGAAGTAAGATAAGCTCAGGAGGAAGATTATGCAACAAGGATGGGTTCTTGTCCATGGCCAAGAGAGAACGTTCCTAGTGTGTCATTGCTCCCTTCTTATTTATTTATTTATTTATTTATTTATTTATTTATTTATTTATTTATTTATTTAGCTTGTATGCCGCCCACTACCCAAAAGTCTCTGGGTGGCTCACAATCAAAGTAAACAATTTAGACAATTAAAACATCAAATTGCAATAAAATTAAAACAATAAAATATTTAAATACAATAAATACAATATATTAAAACACTGCACTAAAATCGCCATCAGGACCCACAATAATCAGTTAAAAAGACTTCTTGAACAGGAATGTTTTTACCTGGCACCGGAATGACATCAATGTTGGCGCCAGGCGGGTCTCGCTTGGGAGGGCATTTCATAATCTGGGGGCAACTGCCGAAAAGGCCCTGTTCCTACAAGCCATCCCTTTCACCTCCTTGAGGGATGGCTCTTTGAGGAGGGCCCTCTGGCTAGATCTTAATTGCCGGGTAGGTTCATATGGAAGGAGACGGTCCTTCTTAATGTTTCTTATGTTACAATCATTCTTCAGAACACTAGCTGGTTTCATTAGGGTTAATTATTGATGTAGTCTGTCCATTAACTCATCTACCTCAAAACCTTCTTTTTGACAACTTAAGAAAAGTAGAAGATAGGGAACAGAGTCCTGATGGGGAGGAAGAGAGAGACTGGCATGCCATAAGATAGCATCTCAGACCGAAGACATAACTGTGCTTTTAAGCGCTAAAACACTCAATCCTATGTCCTGGACTGCAGACATAAATTCTTGTCTATCCTATTAGCATGAGCAGTGTCAACATTTTTTCTCCTTGGCTGTCATCCTGGGCAAGTGTTCTCCTATTTGTTGGTATTTCTTTTGTACAAGTCATGGAGTGGCACCAAACTGTAACTGCTGGTATAGAAGGACTGGCATCAGACAGGGTATTTGTCTCTTTTGGACTAGGAATGGGCACCAAACGAAAAACAAAATGCTGATTCATCGGTTCATTATGTAACAAAATGAAACGAATTGAAACAATCCGAACTGAAGAAGCAGTGTTTTGTTAGTAACAAAACGAACCAGCGGTTTTTTAGTTTAAAATGAACCAATTTATTTCTCTGTACAATGGCTCTCCTGGGTCCTAAAGGCACCAAATTTGGTGTGAACCTTCTGTGGATTCTTCCCCCCTAAGCCCTCCAAATTTGGAAAGATTTGGGGTTCGGGGGGTGAGTTATTCAGCTTCAAAGGGGATGACCCATGGAAAAAACATTTCTAATTGCAATGTCATGTGCTTGAAAAAAGAGATTCCAGGCAGCTAGCAGCATGGAAATTACAGTGGAGCTTCCTCAAGCTCTCCCCTTGAAGCACCCCCAATTTGGAGAGGTTTGGGATACAGGGACTGGAGTTGTTGAGCTCCAAGGGGGCTGTGATGGGTACTTAATTGAAAGAGTGTGGATCAACATGTTTACAATAGAAGGGGAGCTGTAAATTAACCCTATCATTGGTAAAGCATGCTGGAGACACTCATTCAATTAAGTATCCCCCACCTCTTTTGGAGTTTATTATCTCTGCCCCCAGAAATCCTAACTTTTCCAAACTTAAAGGGATCCCCTATCCTCTATAATTGCTTGGGGAAGCAAAGCCTGCCATTCACATGCCTGAGATCAGTAATTTTCCGTTGAATATTTTTTAACAAAACAGAGTCTTACTCTGGAGGCAAGAAATATTAAAAGTTATTTATTTATTTATTTATTTATTTATTTATTTATTTATTGAGTACTTTTAGGCCATCTTTCTCCTTGGAAAAGGACCCAAGGTGACTTACAATAACGAGGGACAATATACAACCCAGTACATTTAAGACATACAGCTGGTATGTTTAAGAACACGGAACTGAGGGGCATCTTACAGTATTAAGTGGCAACATTAAAGCTAAAAGAAAATGCAAGTAGTTAAAGAAACGAATACAAATTCCATTACGAGGGATGGAGCTACCATTGAAAACACAGGTGTTTATGAAGTCAGTCAATGTAATCATGTAAGGTAGACCATCTAAAGTTATGAGGGATGGAAACTCAACATTCAAGACATACTGTCAATGCAATCATACAAGGAGAGGTATAAACACCAAGTTATGTGTGATTATAAACACAATGTCTGTGTAGTCTTGTATGGTAGATTCATAGAAAAGTCACATAATAGGTAGTCGATGTTTCTGAGGCTCTTTACCTATCCATCAAGTCTGCCATGACCAGGATGAAAACTTTAGCAACATTTCTCATGTTTCTAGCTTGGACAAATTTATGA
The DNA here is from genome assembly GCA_023846285.1 of Phrynocephalus versicolor. NCBI lineage: Eukaryota > Metazoa > Chordata > Lepidosauria > Squamata > Agamidae > Phrynocephalus > Phrynocephalus versicolor. Next base: position 5,773,204 of record JAHTLZ010000038.1, on the reverse strand, counting down.
AGAACACTCTTGATATTTCGATCACATCGGAAGACAAACTGAAATTCTCATACATGTCTAAACGGAAAAGGCTCCTGCCCAGCAATTTAAAAAAAAAAACTGCTTGAGAAAGAGTGACAAAGAACTAGGAGGACAGTCTGAGAGTCGCCATCCACTCGGTTGAAAAGCTGGCACGTTGGCAGTAACAATATGTCTGCAGGCAGCTATCTTTCAACTTCAGGGAATACTGGCTATACTATACTTCCACCTTTGATTAGCAGTAGAGGCAGAAACAACCTCCGTAAGGGTGATGGTGGGTATCAGATGAACAATATCTTCCTAGCCAGCCTTCTAGCGTTGAATGTTGTGTTGGCTGTTGGCTGGAAAAAGATTCAGCTGGGTTTCTTTTTTCACGGCAGGACAAGTCATAATCAGTATCAGACACATATCCAATTTTTGCCTATCATTCTGTCTTCTCTCTCTCTCTCTCTCTCTCTCTCTCTGTGTGTGTGTGTGTGTGTGTGTGTGTGTGTGTGTGTGTGTGTGTGTCTAACACACACACACACACACACACACACAGAGAGAGAGAGAGAGAGAGAGAGAGACCTCTCTGAAATAAATTAATGAACAGAAGACTCGCCCTCTGGTCACTTAAGGCCAATTAATTAGCTACCAGCACTTGACACCATGCTGGTTGAATCTGCACTCGGGTTTGTAAACCTTTATTCTCCCTCGTTCATCCCCTCCCAAAGCTCCTTGCTGCCTCTCCGCTCCTGCTGGCTTTAGGCGACTGACAGCTTGTTTTTTCCTTTCTGAATAAGACTGCCCTGGGGGCGGGGAGTGGGGGGCAATGCTGCTGCAAAGATGCTGGAGCTGTCAGCTCTCTCTCCCCCACCTTATGTAAAGCACAGCCCTGTCGCCAATTTCATCTCATCAAAATCTTGCCTGCAGTAGAGTTCATTCAGCTGAGATTTTGCTCTGAAGCAAGATGGCTGCTCCTCCTGTTTCCCTCATCCTGGAATCACTAGTCAACCCGACTTTTCCCTCCGTTTACTTGACTCATTAATATTTTTTTGCATTTAATATCTGATTCAGATTCCCTTGCCACATTTTATACATAAGTACTCAACAGGAGTAGACTATTCCAGGATACCAAAAGGAATTTGCTAATGAAACACTGAACATTGCTTTTCGGAGCTAACAAAATATTGAAAATAACATAGTAAATTGTACCTGGAGCTCGTGGTGGAGAACAAACTGGAGAAAAATTACTATATTTGGCAATTAAAAATAAAAAGGGAGACCTGAAATTGTGGTAGGCAGAGCCCTGAAAAGATTAGCTCAATGCACAGGTATATAATCATAGAAGTAAACAAATTATTATAGATTGTTTAGTAAAAGAGGAAAAAAGAAAATATTAGAATGAGAAAGAAGAGACAGTGGATGCTTATTTGTCTATTGATGTTTGTTTGATTTGATAAACATTAATACCTTGGTTTATGACTGTTTTGCAACCATTTATGATCAATTTTGCCTTGATTAACAAGCAATGTCTTGATATACTAGCACCAGAGCAGGTCACATGATCACAAGTGAGCCAATGGAGTTTTTCCTCCCCCCCCTTTCTCTCTCTCTCTCTCTCCCTCTGCTGTATTGTGGGGGATTGCCTGGAACATTCCATATCAGGCAAACCTTCAAAGCAGAGGGAGTAGAGAGAAAGGGGAGTCTCCCTTGCCCTAGCCACAAAGCTTTTCAAAGGAGAGTGCAGATTAGGGTTTTAATTTTCTTTATACTGTATTTAAGAACATAACATAAGAACATAAGAAGAGCCATGCTGGATCAGGCCAAAGGCCCATCTAGTCCAGCTTCCTGTATCTCACAGTGGTCCCACCAAAGGTGTCTGGGAGCACAAAAGACTAGATCTCTGTCTCCTGATACCACTCCACGGCATCTGGCCCTTGAAGGACCCCGGTTTTGAGCCTGGAGATGACACATCTCCATCATGGTTTAGAACCTGTGATGGACTTCTCCTCGAGGAATCTGTCCCATCCCCTTTTGAAGGCATCCAGGCCAGATGCCATCACCACCTCCTGTGGCAGGGAGTTCCACAGACTAACAATGCGCTGGGTGAAAAAATATTTTCTTTTGTCTGTTCTTACTCTCCCAGCCCTCAATTTGAGTGGATGTCCCCTAGTTTTGGTATTTTGTGAGAGGAAGAAGAGCATCCCTCTATCCACTTTACTTATGCCCTGCATTATTTTGTACATCTCAATCATACCACTGCTGCCACAAGCTATCATAACATTTCACCAATGGTATTTTTCAGGGATGCATGATGCACAGATGCTGCTATGAATGTGGGCCAAATTGCAGGTATCTCCCAAGAGGCATGAGGTGAATCAGGCCCTGATCGGCCTGCCCTAATTCAGGAACAGAAGGGATTGTGGCAAGCCAGTGCACAGAGCAACAAATAGGCTCTTTAAAAAAAAATTGAACATTGACGCTTTCTCTGATCTGCATTGACAATATGAATTCAATGTGCAATATAATCATAATATATATTTTAATGATTCGGTTACCTTTGTTCCCTGGCTGAATTCGGATGAATCCACAGTTATGAACAGTTGTAGGTATGCATTTGTATGCACGCACCCATGAATGCACAAGCAGTAATCAGACAGTGTGTCGGGGGTTTTATGAGTCACGTGATGAAAGCAAATCAGACATCTAAAGCTGGTGAAGAAAGGGGACATTGTATTTGAAAGCCTCAAGTGCACGTTGGCTAGGTAAATTAAGGATGTTTTGCCCTCAAAATAAACACATTAGGCCAGGCATGTCCGAACGTTGGCCCTCCTGATGTTTTGGACCACAACTCCCAGAATTCTAAGCTTAGATTGCCAATGGCAAAGGACTGTGGGAGTTGCTGTCCAAAACATCTGGAGGGCCGAAGTTTTGGCATGCCTGCATGCGCTTGAATGCCTGTTAGAACTATCAACAAGGCATCTCAGGCTACATTATCAGAGACACATTGTTTTCTTTCTTACATTCATTTTAGATACCCTAATCTAATCAGTCTAACGTGCTCAGGGTCAGTATCTCCCCTTTGGGACCAAATATATCCTTTCCCTTTTCATCAAGACTTTGCACCGCTAGGTCTGAATCAGGATACAGGAATTCCATTTGGCATTTGGGATTCAGATGACACGCAGCTCTAAATCTCAACATTGGACAACTTAACTAGGCAGGCCTGGAAGGAAGACCTGCTTGGATGGCAGAGAAGCATCCTGATTTGCCTATAAGGTCGGAATATCAAGTGGGAATCTCAAAACCAGACTCCATTCTGGGGATATTAATGGCCCTCCAGGGTCGCTTGGTGTGCCCGTGAAATGACATTTTTCTGCAGCAGATTATTAGGTCCTTATTGTCTATGCTGACTAGCAGGAAGGCCTCCAAGATCTCAGAGAGAGAGAGAGAGAGAGAGAGAGAGAGAGAGAGACCACTAGCTCTTATAACAGGCAGGTCCAAATTCGGTCCTCCTGATGTTTTGGACCACAATTCCCAGAATTGTAAGCTTAGATTGCCAATGGCAAAGGACTGTGGGAGTTGCAGTCCAAAACATCTGGAGGGCTGAAGTTTGGACATGCCTGTCTTATAAGGTCCTATTCATTGGAGATACCAGGGACTACACTAGAATCTTTTGAATGTGACAGTCTGGACACATGACAGCCATAAATGCAATGAGAATGGTTTGTTTTGGAGCTCCACCGAGGTTTTCTATGAAGTTGAGCTGCTTTAGGATCTAGAGGCCTCTCCTGTCAATCAATCAATCGAGGTTATTGATTAGCCATTCTCGACCATATCAAAATGCAAAGCCAAATAGCTATTCCTGTCTAATGAAGGATATCCCAATGAGAATTCTGACTCACAACACACACACACACCGGAGAATTTGATTAGGAGCCCCGCATGTGTGCCTCTGCTTCCTTCCCGTGTGCTTGTTTGGCATTTGGGGGTGGGAGAGGCATGTGCGTGCGTCTGTAAGACTGGGCACTTAAATGCTTTGTTGCATTATGTTAATTCCTCGGCAGTGCAATCAAATTCATGTCGTAATTAAAGCTGTCAGTTGGAAGGCAACCCAATGGCTGCAAAAACACAGCATAACAAATGAAGTGAAATGCTTCGGCATGTAGCTATACAATGCTTCGCCAGGCGTGAAATTGAATAAGTAATTTGATGTTGACATCAGAAATTGAAATGATACCCACTGTTCCTTCATTCTGTCAGACCTGTGTTAACAACGGCCAAGGTAAATACAAGCAACACACAAGCCGCTTCCCCACCTAGCTGCCTCAATATATATGCAAAACCTATACGGCAGACCCTCAAAGACCTTAAGGATGTAATTTGTTTGGCTCCTTGATGAGCTGCTGAATACAGAAAGGTTGCCTCTTTTGTGTTCCAGGGACTAAAACATCCTTTTTGTTGAACAACACCGCAGCCCGACAGGCCTATTAAAATACACCCTAGTCACTTGTTATTTCAGAACTCAAATCCCCCGTGAGATTCATCTTTCTCTCTTCTGCGTTTAGATATTCAAAGCAGCCATGATTCCTTTGTTGTCCACAATTACATTTTTTTTTTCCAGAGGAGACAGGTGGCGTGCAGGCATTCCCAGTGCTTTCCCAAGGAGCAAATAAACGCTCCCTTTTAATACACCCGTTCTCGTCCTGAAGATCAAGAACTCAGGGTTTGCTAGCTCTGGTGGCGGACGGAAATAATTAGAAATTCTGCTTTCTTGGGTCTCCAGTCCCGGAGATGAATCTTAGGATGGGCATCTCTAGGGGAGGAAAATGTAAAATGGTGTGAGGTGGGTGGGAAATCTGGATGCCCTTCTTTGGCTTTTCAATGATGGTGCCAGGGTCGGTTTAATCATAACAATCTTAGGCCACTCTCTCACCTGGGGGAAGATCCGGATATTGTGAAAGTCTGGCTTTTCTGCTTTCTTGGTCATGTGACTGAAGATGTGGAATCTCTGTTCCCATGTACAAGGATTTTTTTTTTTAAAAAAGCACAAACCAGCCCAGGGCCAGCAGATGGTGCTAGGGGAAAAAAACTTAAAAAAAACCCCAGTGCCAAGTGCCTGAAGGCCAGCTGATCAGCACTGGGGGGAGGGGAAATAAAATTTTTTAAAGCGCCGACGAGCTGGTCGGCACTAGAAAAAATGAAAATGAAATTTAAAAAAACAGCACTGGCAGCCTGAAGGCCAACTGAACAGCGCTGGAGCGAGGGGAATTTTTTTAAAAAAAGCACCAACAAGCCCCAGTACGAGCTGGTTGGGGCTGGGGGGGGGGAGCAGAAAAACGGATCATATGCGAGCTCCCATGAGCTTCTGGCTCACATTTTTTACCAGAGCAAAAAATTCCCAACATCTCCGATAGGTCTTGGAAAGCTTGCTAAAGGGGACATAGCCGTTGTTTGTTTTTTAAAAAGCCCGGTGGCCGTGGGGACAAGGTTTTTGGAAACGCTTTATCGTTAAATTTAATCACCTTTTTAAAGGACGTGTGATAGAGCCCTTTGAACCACAGAGCCGGAAGGAACCCTTTGAAGCATCACATCCTGCCCCTGTCAAAGAGGCACACTGGGGAATCGAACCCTTAACCTGTGGCTCGGCAGCCAGAGGACAAAAACACTGCCATGTGAAGCCGTTTTTGTGTGTATTGTGCTTGTGCAACATTTGCACTCGGAAAAGCCAGGAATGAAGAGGATGGATTATGGAGGAAGCTGACAGATGCGCAGGTTTGGGCTGGTTGTGCTTATATTGGAGCAAGGACTGCCATGCTGGTGTCGTGACTTGTGTGTTTCCTTGTTCTTCAGCCAGTGGCCCCTGGACTAGAAAAAAAGTAATGGCCTGGCAGGAAGCCAGTAAAAACTACTCAGATGTTGTGTACTTTAGGCAACAGGACCCTTGGAGGTAGAATCGAGCACAGGAATTTCCAAACTTCGGCCTGCCTGATGTTTTGGACCACAACTCCCAGAATCCGAAGTCTGTATTTCCAGTGGCAGAAGACTGTGGGAGTTGTGGTCCAAAACATCTGGAGGGCCAAATCTTGGACATGCCTGATTTATTTATTTATTTATTTTTGAATTTATACCCCGCCCATCTTCCCACGGGAACTCTGTGATCTAGCACAAAGGGTTACAAGAGCTGTGAAGATTCTCAGTCCTCCAGGTGACATTATCTGGAAGCTGAGTCATGGCAACTAGACTTCTTTTTTGTGAGATCAAAACGTTTCACTACTTCTTGTGACCTTGATGGTATCGCCCTCTTGATGCCGCCTAGGATCATGCTTGCTTTTTTGGCAGCTGTAGCACACGGCTGCCTCATCCTTAGGCAGTGGTCCACCTAAAATCCTCTCACATGCACTACTGTTGAGCCAGGTAATGAGGAAACTGAAATTGTTAAAGATTTTCTATACCTTTAGTTCAATTTGAATGGCGACTGTAGACAAGTAATGGCAGCTAAGAACACTGAGATTTGGAAGGACAGCCATACAGGGACTAGAGAAGATCTACTCTAAGGATGCGTGGGCAATGGGCAAAATGATAGGGTGTTACTGATTGCTATGTGCAAATCTTAAAGAAAGCTGATGGGGGGAAATGATTTGTTTGGTATGTAGTGTTAGAGGAGAGCTTTACCGATACCGTCTATCACCAGGAAGACAATTAAATGACGTCCAAATGAAACAAAGCCTGACCTTTCCCCAGAAATCCCAATGGATAGGTTTTTAGAACAATGACTGGGTTTAGATACACAGGCTCCAGCTGAAGGCTGAACTCTCACTAGAAATGAAAAGGTTTGAACTGAGGCTGTTGTATTCAAGGCAGATCATGAGATGACAAGAATCCAATTTAATTTACAGTTGGAGATGTTTGGCAGTGGAAGATGCTGCCACCAAGGAGGGTGGTGGAGACTCCTTCCAGAGCCTGGATGGACATCTGTCATGGGGTTCCTGCATAGTAGGGGGTTGGACTGGATGGCCCTTGAGATCTCTTCTAACTCTATGATTCTCTTATGATTCTCAAAGCAAACCTTTTTTGGCCGTTTCAGATTTTGAGCATTTCTGTCATTATTTCCCTACATTTTCTTTTTGAGAAACACAGATTTTTTATAAACCTGCAGGCGGTACGAGGGCTTCTTTGACCCATTCAGGTGATGACGGGTGGAATTCGTGGCTGGGTTTGCCACGGAGAATTTTCTAGAAGCCATCTTGCGTTACTGAGACATCCAGTCAGACCAAGAAATAAGGCTGTGTATTTGTACTGTTTTGTTTTGTTTGAAAATATTTGGATTCCACATTTCTCCTCGGGAGGATCCGAGATACTTGCTGAGATTTTTTTTTTACAGTGCTAGTGTATATGTGTTCATCTTTTAAAGAAAAAAATGTAGCCAAAATGTAATATTTTAACAATCAAATGAAAAAAAAGTCTAGATTGTAATACCATTTTTGAAACGTCTATATGCCTTTTGCTTCACATATTAAGAACTAGGTATCTGTGAAATTCCTGACATTTGCCTTCCCCACTCTGCCCCCGCCCCCTACTTTTTAAAGAAAATGAATTGCATTTGTGCTAAAAATTGACAAGCAGACTCCTGCGCAGCAAGGAAGGAGAGACAGAGAGAAGGACAGGCATCCATTATCCCAAGCCCACAACTGTTTTCTTTTGAAATCCCTCAGTCTAGGAATGTTTTCCCCTATTATATCTCGCCCAGCCGTTGCCTGCCGCAAAAGCTAAGTAGCTGGAGTCCAGGGCATTGAATGCCAGCGTGTCACGGAGGTTGGTTGATGTGTGTCTATTTAGTCTCAGCATAGGCCAAAATGCCATCATTAATTCATTACCCAGCTGCCTGTCAAATAAATTGGCAATTACACCCACTGCCGGAGTCTGGAATTTCTGTAAATAGCATGTTACTGTCGGTGGCGCGACTGAGAAACGTAAAGGTGGGGGGGGGAGCAAGTGACAACACGGTGTTTGTTGCGCTGGTGGATGACAAGGGGCAGGCCCCTTCGATGCAGCGTTGTGGGAATAGAAAACTTTTTTTTAAAAAATGAACCAGTGATGAAGGATGCGGATTGGAACATGTGAAAACACCAGTCAGGAGAAAGAGAGAGAGAGAGAGGGTCCCTGATTTGTCTTTCTGTGTTTTCTTACAGACCTCCGCCCCATCCAGCATGGGAACCGGCTACTTTGTAAGTAGATCTTGACTTTCTGTTCTAAATGCATATTTTGTAGCTCTGCAAACAGTGTGGATCTAACGGTGGCCTTACGAGACAAACGGTCTATGTTAAGCTTCCAGTTTTGTAAACTGGAATAACACCTGTGAAAGGATGGCAACCCAGACATTGCGATTCCCACCTCTCTCTCTTGCCCAGCGGTTCCTACCTTTCCATGTTCCCTCAAGTACCTGGACGGCATGGGAAGCCCTCCAGTTTCCCCTTATGACGCCATGCCTTCCCCGTATCCCCTGTCAGGTTCTGACCATCGCCCTGTTGGTCTGTGGTCCAGCCTGTTGTCTGTCTTGAGTCCTGTTCTTGAGACAACAGGAACTCTTCTGCTCTTTCGTTGTTGAATGCAGGTTAAAAGAGGGTTCCGCTATATACTTGGTGAGCCATTACTGAATTGTTCCGATGTCTGGTGGTATCTTTGAAGATGGATTGCTCTTGAGGGCCTTGAAGGTCCCAATACAATTAACTATGATTCATGTGTGTTATCTTTTTGTTTTAGATAGAGATCCCTAGTGGTATTATGGGTATTCTATCTAAATACTCAAAAGCGCTTGAGAGTTGGGTACCAGCATAGACCAAATGACGCTCTAAATGATGAACATAGAGATGGGCACCTTATGAAAAACAACATGCTGTTTCGTAAGCTTTCAAAATGTTACAAATGAAACGGGAAACAGCATTTCAGTGCGAAACGAAACACTTCTTTTTTTCCTTTGAAAATTAAATGTTTTGTTACTCTGAAAATGTCTCCCTTGTAAAAAAGCAACAAACTTACAGTCCTACTTTGGAGATAAGTGGGATATAAATATAACAATAAATAAATAAATAAACAATAAACCAAATTTGGTGCCTTTAGGACCCGGGGGAGCCATTTTATAGAGTAAAGAATTATTTTGTTATTGTTGTGTTTTGTTACAATCTTTTTACAAAAATTTGTTTTAAAAATGAAATGAAACGGATCGCCAATAGAAACAAAACGAAACTCTATTTTTCCGTTTCGTGCCCATCCCTACACAAGGTGCTTGGAGGTTGTTCTGCGCAAGGAAACCTTCACTGACTACCTCCCATGATAGTTCAGGTGATCTGTTTCCTACTCTTTCCCACAGTTTCTCTGATGGGGACACAAGAATGGTGTCGTCTCTTACTTCAGGGTTGCATGCCAATGAAATTTGTGATTGTAAAATCCTGCTGCATTGATGGCGATGTTTCTGTGCTGACAGCTATCTCTTGTCGCGTGATTTCTAGGCGCCTCATTTTAGAAAAGTGAAATTAACAAATGGCTCCCCATTGTGAATATGAACTGCAAATAAGCGAGCAGTTTTTATGTGTTGCGTGTCATTGACTTGCATTGACAACTTCTGGGAAATCATGGGTTTACGTGTAATTTTGCATTTTGGACCTTCCGAAATGCCTGCTTTTAAAGGGTCATAGCTAAGAGAAAAATGTTGTTACATTGAAAGAAGATAAAGTTTCCTTGTGTGTCTCTCCAGGTTATTCCTTTTTAAAAACATGGTTGTGGAGTGTATTTGTTTGTTTATTTGTTTGTTTATTGAATTTTTATACCACCCGCATGGAAGCGAGGCTGAGTTGCTGGGAGCGGAGCAAGCTCTCATTGTATGATGATGTATGAAATTCCATTTTTTTCCTTTCCACGTGATTTGTGGGATAATTTCAAAACAGCCCTAAGAGGTATTTGCAAGGATAATGTAACAAGATTGGAAGTGCGAGAACATAGGGTTCTGGGTAGAATCTTCTCCAGTTTTTTCCTAATGATGTTGCCACTGAATTGCACACACTATCCTTCTTCCTTGCTGAATTTTGGTAAGACTCATTGACTTCTGGCCCAGCTATGGTCCCCCTACTAATCATTGGCCTTTTTCACTGTGGAGACTCTTCTGTTTTTCCAGTGGGGGAAATATATGTAAGGAGGTAGTTCTTATAGTGCTTAGTCCAGAAAAGAAGTGTGTGTGTGTGTTGTGTCGTTATAGTCGTGACCGACCCTCCTGGACGCATCTGGTGGGGCCACTGTCAGATACAGGAAGCGAGACTAGATGGGCCTTTGGCCTGATCCAGCATGGCTCTTCTTATGTTCTTATGATTCCAAACACTACAGAGATTCCAGTTTATTTTGTTGAAATGTTGCACACATAGCCGTCCCAATTCTGTAGCACGTTTTTTTGTCAACCAACAGCCTTCTGTCTTCAATTGCAAGGAAAATAAACTTTTTTTTTTTTAGCGTCCAGGGCATGGTGTCCACCCCCACCCTGAAAGCAGGATGAAGTGTGAGTGGAGGCATCTGTCATGAAATCTACAGGCAGCACAAGCTGTCAGTAGCAGACGCGCTGTGTGCTAGCACCATGTGGCTGTCTTATCTTTCCTCCCTATGGTGCTCTTCATGAAAGCAGGGGCCACTTTGCGTAGATGTACATCGATAAATTTGCTGTTCGTTTCTGTATCTCATCCTCCCCCATCCTTGTCAAGAATTCATATTGTGCCCTTTAATATCATGTTGTGCTTTGATGAATGTAACATCATTAAAATCCATATCATAAGGCATGTCCAATGTGTTTAAATACACAGACATTAATCAGTTCGCTTTGGTGGACTGCAATTCTTCTAGTTTTCCAGCTTCCATGACCCCACCTAATCTTATTTGTCTTCAGAGATGAGACTGGTACTGTAACCTTCTTTACACAGTGACCATCCTGTACACCTGCTGTCTACCATTTTGTAGTTCTGTTTTATAGTGCTTTCATGTTCACCCTGGTATCAACTGGATTCCTATACGTTTCCTTTCCTTATTAACCTGATAAGGAGTTTGAAAGCATAAAAACCCTGTCCTGATTCTGAACTGGTTTTAAATGTTCTAAGATAGTGTTGTCCTAAAGTCAATCTAGAGTGAAGACAACTCTTCCTTCCCTCTGCACTGTGGTGTATAAAAAACAAACAGTGCTCTAAAACAATTGAAACTAATGTCTAAGAACAATTTCAACCTCTGGTAATTTTAGAAGAAGTAACTGTGTTAGTAGGCCATAGTCCCACCAGCAAAGTGTCCCCCTGTGGTTGTGGAAATTTTAATCATGTTTGGTCATGCTTTGAGGTCATATGACATTTATTCCAGGATGTGTAGCCCATTGTCTTGTTGGGTTACTAAGCCATTTTCCTCTAATTCAACAAGTGCCTAGAGCAGTGGTGGCGAACCTTTGGCACTCCAGATGTTTTGGACTACAACTCCCACAGCCCTTTGTCATTGGCAGCACAGGCTCGGAATTCTGGGAATTGTGGTCCAAAACATCTGGAGTGCTGAAGGTTCGCCACCACTGGCCTAGAGCTTCTTGTTGAAATTGTTTGACAAAAGTTAAGCAACACATTGACGCAAAGCAACGTGCTCTGATTATATAATGTCCTATAGCACTTTAAGCAGTCTCTGGGTGGTCTACAGTTTATTTATGCAGGCTGCGCATTGTCCCCCACTCCAGTGAGCAGGGTACTCATTTTACTGACCTAGGAAGGATGGAAGGCTGAGTGAACCCCAGGTCGTGAGTACAGTTATAGCTGCAGAAACGATGGGGAATTTTAAGTAAAAAGATTTAGGAAGGTGATAGTAGTTCAAAAAAATTGTTGGTAAGATTGTTCACACACACAACAACACCACTGCGACAAAAATAAAAGATGAAGCCTCTGGCAGAGTGAGACGTGAACTTCATTCAGCGTGTTTGCTGAATAAATGATTTGCTAATTGCTGTGTATCATGTGACTGCAAATATATATTGCGAAATCAGAGGGAGAACTGGAAACCCATTAATTGGTGTGACCACGACCTTAGTCTGTGCTAGCGTTTCAGGCCAACACAAAATAAAAAATAAAAAGATGAAGGCAATATCATTGCAAACCTCTGATGAACCCATATCATAGTTCTGTGTCCCTCTATGCTGGCTCAGTTTGCGGGAATGTTCTGCAAGATGGCAATGGAAGCCTGTATGGGGTGTGTGGCTTTTAATATTAGTTTGTAAACATGGTCGACATCTGCGTAGGATTACTCTTTAGTGCATGTAGGAAGATGAGACTGATGCAGGTGGGTGAGATTAATTAATCTTTTAGGAGAAAGGAGTGATTGAATTGTTTTGACATTTATTCTTCCGCTATGGAATGATATGCTTTGACCGATTCCCCACTGAGGAGTGCTTTAATTTGCACCCAATCTGGTGAATCTGGGAAGCATACGTTGCGAGAACACTCCCTTAGGAGGTAGCTTCTCGTCTGCGTGGACCTGAAAGACAGTGCGTTCAACAGCTGTTTGCACTGTTGTGACGTGCCACTGAGATCTCGGCGTGATGCGCTGTAACATGACATTCCAGAAGCCTTTCCCTGGAGAGCCGAGCAGGAGACCGCTATGTTAAGGTAACAAGACCCCGTGAAAAGCTCCCCTTGCCTTCAGTACATGCTTCACAAAAAACCTCTATGGGTAAAGATGAGCCATGTATGGCTTGATGTTGAGGGAAGGGTAAAAATTATATATACAGTGGACCCTTGTATAACAAACGCTTTGTATAACAAAATTTGTACAACATAAACAATTCCAGAGATAGGTCAAATTTGCTCAACAGAATCGTCTATCGGGCGAATCCATACAACATAAATATGGTTGCGATTAGGGATAAGTCCATTTTCAGTGCATTCCTATGGGAATTTTTTATAAAGGAAAGTTTGTTTAACATAATTTCATTTGGAACAAATTAATTCCTTTATACAAGGTACAATGGTACCTTGTATAAAGGAATGAATTTGTTCCAAATGAAATTATGTTAAGCAAATTTTCCTTTATACAAATTTACCATAGGAATTCATTGAAAACAGAAAATCATAATCGTGACCATTTTTATGTTGTATGGATTCCTCTTTGTGGGTTCAGTACATAGGAATGCACTGAAAATGGATTTATCCCTAATCACAAGCATGTTTCTGTTGTACGGATTCGCCCTATAGATGATTCTGTTAAGCAAAGTTCCCCTGTCTCCAGAATTGTTTATGTTATACAGATTTTATCTTATGCAAACCATTTGTTATACAAGGGTCCACTGTATATGTATATATTTTAAGAAGGCCTTTTCTTACTTTCTATCCATGTTGAGAGTTACAGTGTATTAGATTTAGGGAAGTTACTTTTAAAAAAGAAATTAATTCCTATGTTAGTTACAGTGGCTTGGCAAGTAACCCGTTGTTTCTACTGTTAAAAGGGCAGTAACTCGCAATACGATGAAGCTGCTCATTCCGTTTTTGTTGCCAGAATTTTGCAATTATATTTTGTCGCCGTTGTTCGGCTGGAGCGCCTTGAATCAACCAGCCAGTATAGCCAGGATCTATAGCCCCCCAAAAAGCAACATATCCAAATGGCTTGGTATTGTTGTCTTCCTTGGTTGGATTGAGAAGAGACTCATTTAGGATGAATAATGGAATGACATGAAAATTGGAGAATTGATGCCAAATGCCTTAATGTTAGTAGAGATAACATCTGAAAGTATTTAGAAAACTGCTCATTAGAGATGGGCATTTTGTTTTGCAAGGGGAATGGTTCCGAAATGAAACATGCCAGCACAGCTGGGCGAAATTCCAATCAGGAAGCAGTCTCTGATGTGTCATCTTTCCGTCTCCCTGATGCTGGCCAATCAGACAGGGAGGCAGGATGATGCATGTCCTTGCACAGCTCCTGATTGGCCAGCACCAGCGAGAGGGAAAGATGACACATAAGAGGCTGCTTCCTAATTGGAATTTCGCCCAGCACAAACTACAGCAAGGTAAGACAGTGGCTGATTTTGTTCTGGAGGGTGGGACTGTGTTCTGATGGCGTGTTTTGTTTTGGAACCAGTCCCCTTCTGAAACAAAACACCCATCTCTAAGTGCTCATTACATTGTGTACTTTTGAAATGTGCCTTCATTACTCTTATGGCCCCAAAGTAACTAGTTACAGGTGACAAGATTACTGACTGACTGACTGACCGACTTTGTTTGATATACTGTACTGTATATACTGCTTCATCTGACCAAAGGTATACAAAATTTAAACAGAAGCAATACAATAGACAATACATTATACAATATATAATGAAATAAAAACCAACAAATCAACCATAATTAAACCAAAATAACAAAACTTGTAACTTATTACTTCCAAGCTCCATAATTTGCCATGTTACTGCTAGTTTACAATTATTTAATAAACCATACTCTCATTACATTTACCCCAGCCCAGCCCACCCCACCCCTGGAAAAGGCTTACCTCTGTGTATACAATACCCCTTAATTTTTTGTGTCATGGTTTTAGAAAAAAGTAGTGTTGTATACAGGGAAAAATACGGCTATATGCTGACTTGGAAGTTGAGTCATGGCAACTGGACTTCTTGGAAATGAAGGAGAGCTATAAATTGGAGTCCTCCTCAGATTGATGAAGCTGCTTGGATGAGTTAGCAAAACGTTTTGATCTCAGAAGAAAAGACCACTTTTCACGACTCACCTTCCAGATAACCTCACCTGGATGACTGGGAATCTTCAGAGACACTTTCTGACCTCTTCCACTGGCCAAGGATCCAGGCCCTCTCAAGAGTTGCCCCCTGTCCTTCTGAACGTACAAAACGTACAAAATGATAAGGGCATGAGTGAAGTAGATAGAGGGACGCTCTTCTCCCCCCTCACAAAATACCAGGACTAGGGAACATCCATTCAAATTGAGGGCTAGGAGAGTGAGAACAGACAAAAATATTTTTTATCCAGTGTGTTGTTAGTCTGTGGAACTCCCTGCCACAGGAGGTGGTGATGGCATCTGGCCTAGATGCCTTCAAAAGGGGATTAGACAGATTCCTGGTAGACAAGTCCATCATCGTTTACAAACCATGATGGAGATGTATCATCTCTAGGCTTAAAACCAGGGTCCTTCAAGGACCAGATGCAGGGGAGTGGTAGCAGGAGACAGAGATCTAGTGTCATGCACGCCCGGAAGCATCTGGTGGGGCCACTGTGAGATACAGGAAGCTGGACTAGATGGGCCTTTGGCCTGATCCAGCAGGGCTCTTCTTAGGTTCTTATGTTATGCTCTTATTTTTAACATTTAAAAACCACACACGAGAAGAAAAAAGGTGTCCTCCTGGATTTGAAACCTTTCCTCCTTGAGCAGCACAGAGAGGGCCATGGAGCAATCCGTTTCTAGTCCATCCTGATCCCTTTTCAATTGTACTGCCTGAAAAACCTGTGGGGCTTTTTAGTGGGTTGGGCAGAGGTGCACACATAAGACCCTCCTTTCACATTCCCGTCGCACCCCGACCTTTGTAGGTTCGGCGTGTCCCCCACAGGGGAACGAGGCTTCAACTGGCTTGTTAATGTGCACGAATTATATTGGTTCCGTTAAAAGTGCAGTTCAAACGACATTCTTTGGCTCCCCTCGGCTACAAATGTAGGGGATGTGTCTTGTAAATGCTGCGCAAGGAGGCATTTGGCTGCTTGGTAGAAGAAGAGAAGGATGCCCTTGCAGGCCTGGGAGGCATTTTCATACCATTAATGATAACACTAAACAAGACATATTGAGGTTGCAGAGAGCTGAAAACACTTCACTCACCTTCCGTGTGCAGCGCAGGAAGCTGCACACTTAAATACATGTTACCTGCATGAGAAAGCTTTATCTGTTTTGAAATAGTAGATGCATTTACCAAAAAGGCACCCTGGTGACTTGCTGTTTAGATGTGTGGCACTTAATACACTGGCCATGTCTTTCCAGCATGTGGCTTATCAAGGCAGTGCCCCATGAGCGGCTGATCGGCATTGTAAATCATGGTTAATTCATCTTTGTCGACTCAGATCGGTTAATGACTAAGCGCCTATTTTTACAAAGCAGTTAACTGTAGCCAATACCACTGTAAAAAGGGGGGGGGGGATTGGAAGTTCGTTATTTCAAGGTATGCTTTCCAGCTCAAACTCCCAGGTATTTACCCCCACCAGTTTTCTATAAGTGTGTGTCAGAGTAGCAGGCATGGATAACAACAAGGTTCTAGCACAGGCATGTCCTAACTTCGGCCCTCCTGGTGTTTTGGACCACAACTCCCAGAATTCTAAGTTTAGATTGCCAATGGCAAAGGAATGTGGGAGAATGCAACCTTGGTCCCATATGATTTGGAAGCAGATGTAATTTCGAGTGAGGGCAAAGCCATCTCCTGTAGACGCCGTTCTTAGATTGATTTTGGCCTTATTAGGTTCTGTAAACCTTAATGCTGCTGGTCCAAAATGGAGCCAGGAAGGGAGTCCATCAGGATGACACTTCAGGTAATGAGAGTGAACTTTGCTTATGTGAAATATTGTTCATAACCCTTTTTTTAATCTTCCTGGAGCCAGACAAAATGCATTGCCATTAATGGCATATGTAATGGACCACCTTTATCCCACAATAAAATCTATCTCCACGTCAATTAATTTTTATGTTTGTTAGCAGCAGTGGAGACCTCAGTGCATTGCAACGAAGGCAGAATGGCAACTGAAATAAAGCAGTCGCGATGAAGCAAATGCAGCCAATACAGTAATTTGCTGCACAGTCGTTACTGAGTTAAGAAATAAAATGACAAGGTGGTATCTGGACAGCCACAATCTGTCTGCCACTGTCTTAAAGTGAGTGCAAACAGGTATGTCAAAGAAAGTGAGACTACTGGTGTATCTGGTCCAGGGTTGTGTTTTCCTACCTAACAGACTTTCCAGAGGGTCAGAGCCAGCACTCTGGCCCATTGCTGTGAATAATATTTTTTTCATTGCTCAAGAATGTTCCAAAATCATTACCCACTCAGCCTGAATCATCTGGTTGACGTTAGCTGGATGTCTGAGAAGAGATCCAGCCTGCACTTCCCTCCTGACAACTCTGCACAGAACCTGTAACACTTACGGTTTGGACTAACTTCATTTCCCAGGAAATATCAGCTTGCATGTCCAATGATTCTGGTGGACAATGCCCAAAAAGCATTACAGCAACCTGGTGCATAGTCTAATTCTGCTTAGCATCGTTCTGTTCTGTGGCATTTGAGGGAAGGACATGTTGCAACGTTTAGAATTCTATTAAATTTCTCTGGCTGCACTGGAGAAGTGTACAGATCCACAGAGCAGAATTAGCTTCAAGTTCCCCAGGTTAGTCATTCCTTTTTCTTATCAAGTGGCACTTACAGTCTCAACAGTTCACTCTGAGACCATGACAAAAAGAACAAAAGTTTAATTACTTACAGTTGAACAGGTCAAACAGCAAACTGTGAACGTAACTGCTTTCGACAATAGGTCTCAAAAGAAAGGAAAATAGAAAGATGGAAGAGAGGCTCAGGGTTGTCTTTTAATCAGAGACAAGAGGGAATGATTGCTTAGTGCTGGATAGATTAAGAGTCACCCAGCCCAGAAATATCACTCCCAGCTGAACCCAATAGTGGTAGTTTGTGAGGTTGCAGAAACCTCTAACAGGAGATGTGAGGTCTGGCAGAAACAAGATGCAAAGAAGTCTGTTAGTGGATTTTAATGACCAAACACTTGAAATTAACCTATCTGTAGCAACCCATAATACTTACAAAGTCCATAAATGTGGGAGAGATGATTTGCCTCAGTGTCCTATACTGTTTGCATCAGGGATCATTGGACAATTAAATATATTTTACCTGTTTGACTGTGGCTTTGCATGTTCATCCAAAGCTGATTTCAAATTTGGTTGGCGCCCCCGGCCTTGGCCAAACACTCCATTACTGATCAAATCAACCTGACAGATTTGGGTGACTCCTGGCTCAAAGCCAAATAGCCAGAATCAGTTCTGGGTGAAAGCAAATTTACAAAACAATTTTAATCCAGGTGCTAATTAAATTGAATGGAACCCAGATTGGTTCGGCCATTAAAAGAGAAGCAGCAGCTGGGTTTAGATGTGCCTGGTTTATACAGTTCTTCATCTAGTTATCTGAAAGGTACCCGGGTTACTTCCTGATTTAGGATATATCATGTTCCCAGATTTTACATACAACATTATGGGACCCCCCCCCCCCAAGTTAGAGCTCTTTGGCTTTTCTAGTGAAGGCTGACGAAGCTGCTTGGATGAGTAGCAAAACATTTCGATCTCTCAAGAAAAAAAGTCCAGTTGCCATGACTGAACTTCCATATAGCCTCACCTGGAAGACTGAGAATCTTCACAGACATTTTTCTAGCGAAAGTCAATAAAGACTGGCCAGCCAGATTTGCAAATCAGTTGGAATTCAGGTCACAAATCAAATGGCCACAAAGAGCTCTGGGTCACATCTGGATCCATTCTGAAGCCTTGAGCTAGCCCTCAGACTGAATAGGAAAACCTTTTCCAGCCCCAGTATCTGTGTTCCTTCTAAAAGGGAACTGGTTTGTTTTCCATGGCTTCATAGACTAGGACGTGGGGCCATGATCTCAAACTACAGGAAAAGAGATTCCATTTGAACATTAGGAAGAACTTCATGACAGTTAGAGCTGTTCGGCAGTGGAATAAGATGCTGCCACAAAGGAGAGTGGTGGAGTCTCCTTCTTTGGAGGAGGTTTTTAAGCAGAGGCTGGATGGCCATCTGTTGGGAGCACTGTGATCGGGGTTCCTGCATGGCAGGGGGTTGGACTGAATGGCCCTTGAGGTCTCTTCCAACTCTATGATTCTAAAAGACCCTGCTGGAATTCTGTGTGAAACAAAGCAAAATAAACCCTGCTAGCCTTCACATGTACTGTAATGCATTGCACTGCACTGCATTGTATTGCATTGTACAGCATTTTTCCATCTATAAGACTATCTTTTTGTCTTATACACAGGAGTAAGTCAAGAAGAGAGCAGTGCAGTTACAAACTGTAATTTGGGGTTGGAGAAGTGGGGGTGGTCTTATACATGGGGGCGTCTTATGGACGGAAAATACTATTTTTCAAATCTGCATTTCTTCTTAAAAGGAACCCAAGGCAACAATTTTAGCAAATACCCAAATCACCTCCTGCCCACCTCCCCCAATAACCTCTTGCCAGCCTCTCAGTCAAGCTTTGTTTAAACACACTTTTAAAAGGACTCCGAGGCAGTTTTTAGCATGATCAAACTTGATTTTTTTTTTGTCAGCTCCCTCTTGGAAAGATTACAAGGTTTATTCAAGCAGGAGACAGCCCAGGATTAGCTGTCACTCTGGTTTCAGTCCGTCAAACTCTCTTTATTACTACGTTAGGCCCCTTTTTATTATTATTATTTTCCATTGAGCTGGAATAAATATATTCTTTGCTCATCATCTCTTGTGAAGCGACATCAAAGGGATTATTGTTTCCATGGTTCCTTTCCCCCCAGTCTTCTCCCTCCCCACCTCCTGATCCATCACTCCCTCTCTTTACATGTGACATAAAAAGGCAAATGTGAACCTGAATAATAAAAGATTTGCTTCATTGGCGGCCAAACATTCATTACGGCACTTCAGGTCAAATTGGAGTGATTGTGAAGCAGTTAAGCTGTCAGAGACAAAAGCCTTCATCTTGCGAAGGGCTCCATTTCGGATCATTAAAAGAGAACGTTCCAAAGCATTGCCTCCATTAGTTATGACTAGGACGATGTCATATTTCGGACAATAGTAGGACTGGGTCTCTAAATAGCAGTTGCACAAATGGAGGTGGTAAAGGGCTCTGGCACCTCTTAGAAATAAAAGGCTGTTATTCCACTTTTTTTTTAATAGCAAGTCAGTTCAGCTTTCCATCCAAACAAGGGTGAGCACGCTTGTTGTTGTTGTTGTTGTTGATGATGATGATGATGATGATGATGATGATGATGATGATGATGATGATGATGATGATTTAGTAGCTCATTCAGTGGGCCTACTCTTAAGTTGGGACTTGCAGTAAGGTACTGGCTAATATAATTGCCATAGCTTTCATAAAACCACATAATCTATACAATTACTAGAGTTCATTGGTTCAGTCAATACGGGCATCTTCTAAGTGATTAGCGCATGATTACATGCATACAGTATGTTCTTTTAATGGCATCAAAATGAGGAAATTGTGTATGCTGAGCCTGGAAAAGAGACTGAACATTCCATCCTACTAAAAATGGTAGAGGTTTGCCCATTACTGCCCAAGACGCCCAAACTCAGTTTACAGAGCCAGGGCCGGTGCTAGGGTTTTCTGCGCCCTAGGCGGGGGGGGGGGGGGGGGCGGGGGGGCAGCCGACAACGGGCAGTGGGGGACGGATGGCAGGGGCCGGCGGGGGGTGGGGTGGGGGCAACAGGCTGGCCAGCGCCCCCTGTCCATTTTGGCGCCCTAGGCAACTGTCTAGTTCGCCTTAATGGACGTGCCGGCCCTGTACAGAGCTTAAGTTAATGGTCTGTGTGGATTTGAGCTGAACATTAACAGAATCATCTTTGAGTCCAACCCCTTGCCCAAGTCAGGAGACCTCATACCATCCCGGACAGATGGCTATCCAACTTTTCTTGAAAACCTCCAGCAATAGGGCACCCACGACACCTGGAGGCAACCTGGCTCTCACCGTCAGGACATTTCTCCTGATTTCCAGGTTGGCTCTCCCTCTGATGAGTTTCCACCCATTAGTTCTTGACAAACTCTCGGGTGGAACTGAGACTAAATCTCTTCCCTGTGGCAACCCTTCAGGTACTGGAAGAACGCCATCATGTCTCCCCTCTGTCTTCTCTTTGTAATTCTTGTAAATAAAAGTAGTTTGGGCTATGGAACTGACTGTCTACTGTAGTGAATTGTTTGCTTCCGCCTCCTGGATACCACCAAGCAGAGGCTGGTCTGACATTGTCTGAAGATAAAAAGTTGGTGCAGATACAAATTGCTGCAACAACAGCAACAAAAAAACACCAACAAAACCAAATCATGAAATTCCTATCCATCTCATTTTAAAATGCTATGACTCTATATGAGCTGGGAGGAGGCTCGAGAAAGAGCAACCAAGAATACAAAAAAGAGTTGCAGAGGAATTCAATCATATGTTTGTTTGGAGCCATGGTGAAGTGTGCTGGTCTGAGCTGATGGAGTATTTGAAGACATTTCAGCTCTGCAATGAGTGGAGGATGGATCAGATGACCTCACAGTTCCTTTTCTAAACCATTCTATAATTTTCTGAAACATTGTGCCTGGGATATTACCCAGTCCATAGCAACTCCAGCTGAGATGTTATAGTCGGCTCACTCCCTGCCTTGAGGAAGCAACAGGCTCTACCAGCTGAACATCAAGTTAAAGATGGTGGTGCTAAGAGGAGGCTGTAGGTCCTCCAACCTTCACGTTTTGGTGTGGATTCGAGGGTGAAAGCATCTTCTGGAGATAAGGATGAAGGAAGATGAATTGCATCCTGGGAGAAAGGAGAAGTCCACTGTCCCCTCTTTTAGCATTTTGTCTCATAAAATGTAGGACACCAGATTGAATTACTTCATTGAACTGCTGCTGTCCTCGGTTAACGGTAATTGCATGGATCTCGCTTTTTTTTTTTTTTGGCTTGGCGCCTTCTCAGATGCTTGCCTCCTACTGTTTTTCAATTCAAACCTTTGATGAAAATATTCCCAGTACTTTCTTTAAAGCAGACACCCGACTGTCTTCCTTGACAAAGGCAAGGTCTCTAAATCAGTTCCTGGCAATTTGTACCGCAGCGGTCTATCTAAATCACCTTTCTCCCCCCATGTCACGGGGTCATTTTCTCAGAAAAAAAAATAAAAGGAAGCTTAATGCCCATCACAAGAAGGCTTTGATTTGAAGGCTGGGCATTCTGCAGCTGGGAAGACACACCGAGACAGATGCTTCTAGTCCAACCAAGTCCAAGTATTTCTAGTCCAGGTATTTGGCTTTCCGTGGAAGTGATTAAGACAAGGAAGACTGTGATGATGAAATTGAAATATTGTCATGATAGATTTGGGTGGCTGCCCTACTCCAGTGGTGGCGAACCTTGGCACTCCAGAGGTTTTAGACCACAACTCCCAGAATTCCAAGCCTAGGTTGCCATTGCCAAATGACTTTGAGAGTTCTGGTCCAAGATATCTGGAGTGCTGAAGGTTTGCCACCCCGGTCTAGTTGGACCCCTTATGATCCAGGGACCCCCAGTGCTATAGCATCTCCAAGTGGTGCCCATGCAGCCTTAATGCCGCTAACCAAGAAGAGTTTTCTACCTCCCTCCTCCCGACCACGCTTTCCAGTGTCAAACAGCTCCTCCTAAAGTTAGGATGGAGACTTATGGAATGCTTTTAGGGGCGTGGTGGCTCAGTGGACTAAGGCACCGAAACTGTAGACTGCAAAGTCGGCAGCTTGGTGGTTCGAATCCCGGGTGCCACGCAGCGGAGCGAGCTCCTGCTGATAACCCCAGCTCCTGCCAACCTAGCAGTTCGAAAGCATGTAAATGCAAGTAGATAAATAGGTACCGCCGTAAAAAGCGGGAAGGTAAAACAGTGTTTCCTTGCAGCCATGTCGGCCACATGGCCTTGAACTTGCACAGCACTGGCTTTTCCGGCTTGAATACGGAGATGAGCACCACCCCTAGAGTCGGACACGACTAGCATGCATATGCGGGGGGAACCTTTACCTTCACTTTTTACCCCATAGCTCAGGCATGCCCAAACTTTGGCCCTCCTGATGTTTTGGACCACAGCTCCCAGAATTCTAAGCTTAGGTTGCCAATGGTAAAGGAGGGCCAAAGTTTGGACATGCCTGCCATAGCTCATTTCCCACACTCAGATGCACACCAAAGGCACCTCATATCCTGATGAACAATTACATTTATTTATTTATTTTGCCTCCCATCAGAAAAACGGTTAACCACTGCATGTCATCTTCTGAAATGTAGATCTTTGCTTACCTTCCCCTCACAGGGGACGAGGGAACAGTTGAATAATCCCCCCCCCCCCCGGCAATGCTCCGAGAGTGTTTGTGTGTGGTTAGAATTC
Organism: Phrynocephalus versicolor; assembly: GCA_023846285.1. NCBI lineage: Eukaryota > Metazoa > Chordata > Lepidosauria > Squamata > Agamidae > Phrynocephalus > Phrynocephalus versicolor. Next base: position 5,750,022 of record JAHTLZ010000038.1, on the reverse strand, counting down.
CGGAGCTCCTTTTTGTGCGTGACATGTCTGTGTAGAGATTCTCAGTCATCCAGGTGAGTTTATCTGGAAGTTGAGTCGTGGCAACTGGATTTTTTTTTCTTGAGTGAATGAAACATGACTCAACTTCCAGTTTTTTTTAATGACAGAGTTCTAGAAGCATTTTTTTTCACACACAAAATGGTCTGTAGGTTGCACATGGCCCACTAAAAGACAGAGCCCTGAGGGCTACAAATGTGACGATTCTGGGCCAGCAATTGCTTCAGAAGTGCTATTCCTGACCCCTTAATTCTGTTTTGACTCTGTTTCTTGCCTTTTCTATAAGCCTTTTCCTTTTTTATATACAAGATCCCTCTCCTGAGTAGCTTCTCCTTGGCGGCCATGAAAAGCACCCCTCAGAGGGGAAGGACTCCTCTTCTCGTATTTGAATGGATTAATTTGATGCACATTAAGTATTTCACTGGTGAGTGACAAAATTCCCATCTTAGCCAGTTTTGGATAAATAACTTTTTCCACTGTGGAGTTTTCATTGCTTTTTGCAGACGTCCCAACCCACAGGCAAGTTTAATCACTCTCTCCCAAGCGGTTTCCTGATTTATGCTATATTAGCTAGTTAAAAAAAACTGAGCCACCGTTCTTTCCTAGAGAAAATGTATGCAGAAGTACAGGCCAATGCTGCATTTCTCAGCTGCCTTTTTTTAAGGAACACTGAGCTCTGTGCACTGTTCATTTAGCACAGGATTGTCACATTTCTGCTTTTCAAAACAACAGTATGAGCATTGCCTGTTTGTTGTGCATTATAAGGAGGCACCAGGAGAAGAGGGATTGATCTCCCGCGTCGCTGGAGGTTTTCAAGAAGAGATTGGACAGCCATCTGTCTGGGATGGTATGAGGTCTCCTGCCTTGGCCAGGACTAGAAGACCTCCAAGGTCCCTTCCAACCTTACGATGATTTGGTGATTCTATGATCTACTCATAATGTTTTGGTCCTCCTGATGTCCCATAAGAAGGAGCGCTCTTCTGTCCTCTGTAGTCCAGAAGGAACCAACATTTGTTGCCGGTATTAAATATCACAAAGAGAAGGCCAGAGATCAGGTCAGATCTGTCAATTTCACTTTCATAGAATCATAGAGTTGGAAGAGACCACGAGGGCCATCTAGTTCAACCCCCTGCCATGCAGGAACCCCCATCACAGTATTTCCGACAGATGGCCATCCACCCTCTGCTTAAAAACCTCTAAAGAAGGAGACTCGACCACCCTCCTTTGTGGCAGCATCTTCCACTGCCGAACAGCTCTAACTGTCATGGAATCTCTTTTCCTGTAGTTTGAAACCATTGCCGCGAGTCTTAAGTCTCTGAAGCCATGGAAAACAAAACTGTTCCCTCTTCAATAGGGCATCCTTTCAAATATTTAAACATGGCTATCATATCCCCTCTCAATCTTCTTTTTGTTAGACTAAAGAGCCTTTCTCTCACACTTTGTTTAGATCTCCGCTAAACAATATACATATACATATATCAAATTCCATATTTGCGGTGGCCAATTGCCATGAATTAAGATGGCGCTGGTCACGTGCCCATTTGTGTACAAACAGATACACTCCTGGCACCTTGTTAATTAGCAACAATTCCTCACTACTTCTTTTAAGTGCCATGTCCTCGTAGAACGTTGGCAATCTGTAGAACAATCTGGTTTTTTTATCTAAAGCTATTCTAAATAGAGAAGCTGTGCCCACTACAAACCATTGGCTTAAATTCTTAAACCAGAATATTCTTCTATGCCCCAGGCCACACTTTTCATCTGTTTTTCCTTGAAGGATAACCTGCAGCAGGTGGTATTTGTTATTGCACACTATGTGATCAAAATATTGTAATTTTCTTCTCTTTATTGTATTGAGAATTTCTAGCTTTTTATTCATGCACTGCAATACGGCCACATTAGTGACTCTGGCTGTCCAAGGTATCTTCAGAATTCATCTGGATGCCCACATTTCAAACGACTGTAGGGGTCCAAGTTCTAACACCTCAGAGAAGTATACTAAATACGTAGGACCGAAGTACTGTCTTTGGGTATGAAGTCCTCACTGCTAGTACAATTTTGGCCACTTAGTTTTTCACATTCAGGCTTGTCTGCTGTTTGTTAAGAAAGTAAAATGTTACTGACCCATAAGGTGCAACCACCCTGAGACTGAATCTCTGCAGTTGGATGTGTGTGTTGTGTTGTTACAGTCGTGACCGACTAGATCTGCTTTATAGGTTGATTTTGTTGGCAGTGTGAGTTGGAGACTCGGGTCCTCCTTCCGAGTTCCTTTAGGGCAGTGTTGGCGAACCTATGGCACGGGTGCCAAAGGTGGCACTTGGAGCCCTTTCTGTGGGCACCCGACATCACCCCTACATAGCCACCCGTATTCAGGTTAAATGGCTGTATTGGCACTTTGCAAACAAATAGTGGGTTTTGAATCGCAGTTTGGGCACTCGGTCTCTAAAAGGTTCGCCATCACTGCTTTAGGGCAGCCTTGTGTTTCTGATCAGAATCTTCAGACATCTTCCTGGGCTAAGCCTGCTGTTCATTAAATCGCTATTCCTGTTGTCTCCTGCCTGACAGAGAGAGGGGGAAATGATTTCTTGTTGCATCTAGTGCCTCATAATAACGCTACGAAATGAAAACATTTGTCGAATGACGGGCTTGTAAATTTCATGGAAATGGGAGCTGTTACTGGCATAAATCAAAGGCAGGATATGCTTCTGTTTTGCACTTTTGCTCTTCCAAACTGTGGCAAACCAAACATTTTAAGATGGCGGACTAACCTTTGCTAGTTGTTTTAATTTTTTTTATTAAAATATTTCTATACTGCTTTTTCAGATAAAGACATCTTCTCCATGTGGTTTCCAGCATATACAGTGCATTACAACAATACATTTTCAATAAAAGTCCTGTAATATTAAAAATCATGGATTCAACGGGGCAATAACACTAACATTAAAATAACCCACCTAGCCTGATTAAAAAAAACACACCACTAAATAATTATGCAATAAATAATTACAAGCCAAACTGTATCATATATTCAGCAAACTAATAAAAACCTTTTAGATTTGAAAGCAGTGAAGAGAAATTAGTCTTTAGGGCTCAGATAAAAAGCTTCAGTAAAGAGGCTAATGCATTTTAACTTATTTTTAAGCATTCAGGGCTTATCCCACTTGTATTAAATGATGGAATGCTTGGAGGTGGCCTTAGAACAGATGCTGTGCATATCTCATGCAGAAAAGATTCGAGATGCAGAGTATTTGTATTTTCAAACTTGGGATTTGAGTCTTTTAGCTGCAATGACAGCTTGTGAGACCCAACAATATTAGACTAACCCCATTTTACATAGCATTATGTAAAATAAAAAACATTCCTAAATTAAATTATATATTTTGGATGCATCCAATTAAGATTACTTGAAAGAATGGCACAATATGATAAACAGGCATTGTAATGTTACTAAATGAATGAATACAATATTAATAAGAGGTGCCAGTGTATATCACAAAAAGGAGGCCTTGGTATACCCCATATTGTATTATATATCAAATTAATTTAGACATATCCCAGTAAAAGGTTTCTCCCCGCACATGCGTGCTAGTCGTGTCCGACTCTAGGGGCGGTGCTCATCTCCGTATTGAAGCCAAAGAGCCAGTGTTGTGCAAGTCCATGGCCACGTGGCTGGCGTGGCTGCAAGGAAACACTGTTTTACCTTCCTGCTTTTTACGGCGGTACCTATTTATCTACTTGCATTGACATGCTTTCGAACTGCTGGGTTTGCAGGAGCTGGGGTTGTCAGCGGGAGCTCGCTCCGCTGCATGGCACCCGTGATTCGAACCGCCGAGCTGCCGACTTTGCAGCCGACAGTTTTTCGGAGGCCTTAGTCCACTGAGCCACCACGCCCCTACAGACAATCCCAGAGGTTACAATAAGTAATGAAAATTTAATATAGAATACAAATATTTCAGTCTTCTGCTGGTTCTCTTTTGGAAACCAGGGTATATAGTCCAAAGTCATCAAAATGTTTGGGCTAGAATTATCAGAGCATTGTCTGGTGACCCTGAAGGCTAAGGCTGAGATAGAAAATAAAACAACAGAAATGAGCCAGGTTGCATATAGAATAATAGAATCATAGAATCATCGTAGGGTTGGATGGGACCTTGGAAGTCTTCTAGTCCAACCCCCTGCCCCAGGCAGGAGACCTCATACCATCCTGGGCAGATGGGTGTCCAATCTTTTCTTGAAAACCCCCAGTGATGGGGCACCCACAACAACAGGAGGCAAGCTGTTCCTCTGTCAAATGGCTCTCGCCATCAGGAAATGACTCCTAATTTCCAGGTGGGCTCTCCCTCTGATGAGTTTCTACCCATTGGTTCTTGTCATACCTCTAGATCCAATTGAGAATCAATCCATGCCCTCTTCCCTGTGGCCACCCTTCAGGTATTTGAAGACTGCCATCATGTCTCCCCTCATCCTTCTCTTGGTCAGGCTAAACATGCCTCATTCTTTTAGTCGTTCTTTGTACGATTTAGCCTCCGGTCCCTTATCATCTTTGTGTCTCTTCTCTGCACTTTTTCTAGGGCCTCTGTGTCTTGTTTGCATTGTGGTATCCAGAACTGGACAATGTATTCTGAATATTTAAATATGGAGCCATTTCCTCCAACACTGCACCTGGGGAAAACTATAGGCATCTCCCCGAACTTTCAGTCTTCCTCATGTGTACAAGCTTCTGAGTCCTAGCACTGGTAAAATAACCAAGAAAATCCCTGTTCTGACTTGACAATTCAAGAATTACAGCTAATTCCCAACGTAATGAAAAATCAGGTTCTGAATCGCCACCTTTAGACATTTATAAGAATATGAATTGTGTTAAAAATAGGACGGAGGAGATCTGAGAGTCTTGAGTCAGGCTGTGGGGGGGGGGGCTCAGAAGATCATTGCATATTTCCCGCACTGTATGTGGTGTGATTTGTGTGACCTTGTGGAAATTGATCACTTTGGTGGGTCTCTCGCTGTTCATGCAAGCTGAGAGCTGAGTCGAAACTGACCCTCAAAGTTTTCCATTCTGTTTGTGCTCAGAGAGTAGACAAAGGATATTTCAGATTATCCATAGCAGAAAAATGTGGAGGGTTTTTCCCTGTGAGGGGGAAAATAAAATTTAACAGTGGTTGGAAGCTCACATGCTGCCATAGCATGACCTCTTCCTCTTATTCACCCTAAGTATTTTGTTTGCTGTGTAGGCTGGAAATGTAGCAGCAGTGTAGGAAGTCTTCTCTCTTGATGTTCTCCTGCCCTTCTGGGTGATTTTCCGGGTAGGGTGGCCCCTGTGAAGCTTGTTGATTCACAGAAACTGACTTGGATAATTAATTTTATTACTACGGTCAACAGATCTGAAACGACTTGGATAAATTAAGGGGAAGGCCAGATCTTAGTTAATGAAAAAGACCCAGTTTAAGGATAGAAAACTAAAATAGTGGCTGCTATTCAGAGACTTAGTCATGTTTATGGGAGGGTATTCTCTCCACCCATCCTGAGAAGTGGAGAACGTGGACTAATCCAAGGAAACGGGTTGGCAGCAACGGATTGAAGTTGCCCAGCCGCCACCACTTGTTATGCATTGTCACAAGCGATGATGTTGATCGTCAGCTTTGACAATTTTAATTAGACAAATGAAATGAATCAAATTCATGGGGCTAGTTCTGCTTATTAGATGTGATAGGCCAATGGAATTCCCAGGTGCAAGTGGTTGCTGGGAGTAGGACAGATGCTGGGTAAAATCATCTTGCTTCATATCGTCCTAGATGGATTTTGTCTAATCCAGACAGAACTTGAACATTTATGCCTTTGTCCAGATCATTGCAAGATGGATTACGTACTATGAAGCAATGGACTGGAGCAATTCCATTTTTGGGGAATTTGTCTCCGCAGCCAGAAATGGATAATTAAATGCTATTCTGTATGCAGGTATCCATGTCAGACCTTTCTAACAAGGTGGTTTATATTCAATGAGGGATGGGCATGAAATGGAAAAATGTGTTTCATTTCATTTCATTTCATTGGCCCCCTTGTTTCATTTTGTTTCGTTACTCACAATGTTTTTTTAAAAAATCATACAAAATGAAATGGTAATGGTTTGTTTCAATGTAAAAATGCCAATTCATTTTGTAAGTAATGACACAGCACATCCTCATTTTGTTTTGTTTTGTTTCGTTAGCTAACGAATTGACAAAACGGTGTGTCGTTTTTCGTTTGGTGCCCATCCCTATATTCAGTCATAGGAAACATAGTTTGAACTTAATTTTAAGCCACACCAGACCCTAAAATATGTGGCCTAGCTCCTCCTAGCTTCCTGTTGAGAAAAACAAACGCCCGCTAGCACTGGGAACAGAAAGGTTTTCACAATCCTGACCTAGCTAAACCTAAAACTCCCAGTTTAGGCCTTTTATCCCTGGCGAGCCACATTTAGGTTGTCTGTCTCTCAGGGAGAACCCCCCAGATGGGAAACCATGGGAATTGTAGTCTACAAAAGGCAAAAATCTTATCCTACTGCCGTATACCAATTCAGCTGCATGGCCTTCCTAGCCCCTCTATTGTCAGCTCTGACCAAGAGTCACTCTTTGGAGTTTGGGGCAGGATTCTAGCCTAGCCTTACCTGGATTTCTCTGAAGCCCTTCCATCCAAATACTAAACAAGCGTGACCCTGCTCACCTTCCAAAATCCAAGACAAAATAGATTGTGTTTAAGGTAGCAATGAGATATTGAGGTCCACATTCAAGCCTGTTGGGTTGATTTGGCAATGCGGGCAATGAGTTACCTGTGTCAGGAACTAACAGAACACACAAGGGTGGCCATTTCTGATGGCTTCAACACAGCATCATTTCAAGATGTTTGTGGAGTCAAGGGTGAAAGGCAGGCAGCCTAAAAATATGGCAAGCTAAGGACTGGCAGCCGCACTTGGTGTTAGAGTGAGGACCGGATATGTATACGGCCATCTCCCTTTGTTATATTTTAGGCTCTTTCTCAGATGCTGGTTAGGTAGTTTGGTTAACAGGTTCTTGAAATAAAATGGCTCCGTTTCAGTAGCAAATAACTCAAGATATTGCCTATCAGCTTTCACATCTCATCATCCTTCACTGTTGTCACTTCTGCTCGAGTCTCTACAAAAAGTTGTTGTTTTTGTCGGCAACCTACTGTGCGGTCAAAATGACTGCATTAATACCGGCACATAACATCTCCTGCTTTTCGTAGCTTGGCACCATTTTCATAAAGTGCAAAGCAACATCTAAAGTGGAGAGAGGGAAGGGAGGGGGGAAGAAACATGACTCAGAATTAGAGTTTCCAGAAGATCATTATATAGACATTATTTCCCTCAGGTCACAAGCTTTAGTCAAATTTGGAAGAGAATGGAATCGGAAGCGGTGGAAAAAAAGCAGACAGAAAGGTACGAATTCATGAGCATCGAAATAACATTTTCATTTGCTCCTTCCCCGTGGGAAAGATTCAACGTTCTGGTAATGGAGACAGTTATAAGAAATGAATTTTTGTCAGCAGGGAAGTGATTTTAAGACTCGCTTATCCATTGGCAATCTAGATTTCTGACCCCAGGAATCTGCAAAATTGCTGTAGAATGTATTCTTTATTATAAACAAGGTTTTCTCCCTCCCCCACAACTTCTGTACAGAGACCTACATTTCAGCAGACATTTTAGGGAGAGGCTGAGGCCAAGACTGTTCTGGGATCACATGGTTTATGGCTCACCAAGTTTTTTTATCTGATTTCTAGTGCCGTGGAGAAGTCCTTCAGGTTTAAGTTTCCTTTGATCTTCATAAAAAGATTTGTGGCACGAATACCAAGGATCAGAAATTTTGAAAGCTTGCTTATACATACCCTTGAAGGCAACCCTTGTTTACTCTGAAAAACCTGATTTTAATTTATTTGGGGGTAAATGATGGAATACATAAAGTACAGTAGCACCTTGGTTTACCAGCATAATCCGTTCCAGAAACTGGCACATAAACCAAAATACAGTACAGGACTCATAATGATAGAAATGTACATGATTCATTCTGGGGCGAAGATTTCATTATTTCCTATGTGGAGGCTGATGGCCATGGCGGGGAGGAGTCGGCCAGCGGCCAGAGGCTGGCAGAGGAGGAGGAGAGATGATGCTCTGGTGTGCATTTCGCAAGACGAGTTCATTAACCAGAACAAAATTGTTCCAAAATGTTTGCCCGTCTTGCAAAACACTCATAGATCGAGGCACTCGTAAACCAAGGTATTACTGCACTTCTTAAGTGTGTATGTATGCAAGAGCACACATTTTCTAGAAGGGAAAAACATAATGTAAGGCTAATTGGTTTTTCATTTTTCATAAGCTTTCATGTGGTCAAGCACGCTGCAGATGAACAGTGTGGCTGTGTTACTGGGCAGAATATAAAACTCTTGGCAATTTAAAACAGTTCTCCTTGTGTACAGTTGAAAGCTAGATCTTCAACAGACAATAGGACATAATTAATTTCACCACAGTGCTGGTAATTAGGTTCTGACTGGGTGATAAAATTTCATATCATTATATTAGCGTATATAATGGCACATGAAACCATTATCTGTGTTAAGGCCCAGAGGGAATGCCCTGAACTTCCTAACTTTTCTTGTGCAGGAGCTTCCCTTTGGATTTTGCCTTCGAAGTTTCTTTGTCCAAGGACTGCAACTCGGAGATCTGAGAAAGAATATTCAGGAATAATGACATGTTTGGCCACTGTTTTCTAGGGGTTTCTATAGTTGACATATTTTGTGTGAAATTAGAGTGAAATCAAACGCAAAGAGTGTTTTAGAGTGTGGCCGGATTTTCAGTATATAATGCAGTGGAGCATTGATGACCAAAGATGGCATGAATTGTATTAGATGATGAATAAGTGTATGAACCCATGGTATTTTGAATTATGTTGTTTGGTTATCTGTTTGTATTTCCTGTGTAAGCATGTGGGCAGAGCTCTCTTTCAGGTTGGACTCCAATGTCAGTGGACCCAAGAATATTTTACTGGTTACAATTCTTAGTAGAATGAAGGGCTATTTGCCAGGCACAGTTGCCCACCAAGGCCTGTCAGAGATTTGTCACTTTCTAAAATGGACGGGAGGTTCCCGGTGACCTTGTGTTTAATTTCACACAGATCGCAATATACACCAGTTACCTAATGGGTGATGGAATATATGTACAGTGGACCCTCGTATAACAAACGGTTTGTATAACATAAAATCTGTACAACATAAAAAAATTACGGAGATAGGGGAAATTTGCTTAACAGAATCGTCTGTTGGGCGAATCCGTACATCATGAAAATAGTCGCGATTAGGGATTACTCTGTTTTCAATGCATTCCTATGGGAAATTTGCATAAAGGAAAATTTGCTCAACATAATTTCATTTGGAACAAATTAATTCCTGTATGCAAGGCACCACTGTAGTGATATTCAGTGGAGCGTGATGGTTCTTAAATTGCCCCTAAGTTAGTTTTTCAAAAACTAGTGTTAGCGTTATTTTGCATTAAGTGTTTATTCGTGCCCTCGGCTTAGTTTGCACCAGATAAATGGTTCTTGCTCATTCTCTTTTCTTTTAAAGAAATATCTAACTGTCTTCCATGGCAATCTTGTGTTTTCTCTGCCTTGTGTACAGAAATACGACAAGTGAGGGTTTATTTCTCACATACCTTGTACCACAATTAGGACTTGTCTCCTTTACTTCACTGGTTTCATCTAGGAACTATACATTTTCATCAGTGGTGTCATGTTGTTGTCGGGTTTGGCTTTATCTTATAAAAGCTCACTTCTGCAAATTCATTTATTCCTGTCGATCTGTTGTGTAACAAGATCAAGTGGGTATTTGAGTCAGAGGAATGTCTCCTTCAAGGTTTCGAGTGTGGAGTAAACAATTGGTTTTTAGAAATGTATTTGGAAGCACAAAAATGTAATTTTCCTCTCTGCGCGTATGAGGTATAAAGTTGTGTATATCCATCCATTATGTAACTAAATTGTGATACAGAAGAAGTTAACGTATTCCTTGGAATGGTTTATATGCTGAGGTTTACGTTGGGGTGGATATTATTACTGTACATTCCTGATAGAACTCCTTGGGGCCTGTTTATCATGGACTCAAATAATAATAATAATAATAATAATAATAATAATAATAATAATAATAATAATAATAATAATAATAATAATAATAATAATTTATTGTCATTGTGTGTATATACACAGTATACACATACAACGAAATTCAGACACCCAGAGACCAGATTCAACACGCACACACACAAATCTCCAAACACTCTCACACACATTAAAAAAATAAAAATAAAAAACCCTTCAACACACACACATAAAATCCCTGAACATTCCCCCACCCACCAACCCCCCCCCTTAAAAACACAAACATCTACACAACAGGCTAGGTAATCCTGTCCAAGTGCTCACTACTGGTGGTTCTTGAGTTCTTTATTAAGTGCAATTATAGCTCTGGGATAAAAACTGTTCAGAAGACGTGTGGTCCGACTTTTAATTGTTCTGTATCTGAATAATGTATAATGAAGTCATTGATGAACTTGAGGTAGATTTGTTAGGGAACAAAACAAAAAACAAAATGAAAAAAATTGTTTCATGCCCATCTCTAATGCTAAACATACTCAATTCTTTCAGACACTTCTTATATCACTTGGTTGCTTAGTCCATCACCATTCTGAGTATTGTTTTCTGCATGAGATCTCAGCAACTTTCCTCTCTGTGTACTGATACTAAGATTATTTTTACTTAACCCTTATGGTCAAGAAATTGGGGAGAATGGATCACCAAGCTGGAACAACAGCTTTACTTTTACTGGAGGAGGAAGACATAAGAACATAAGAACATAAGAAGAGCCATGCTGGATCAGGCCAAAGGCCCATCTAGTCCAGCTTCCTGTATCTCACAGTGGCCCCACCAGATGTGTTTGGGAGTGCATGAGACTAGATATCTGTCTCCTGATACCACTCCCCTGCATCTGGCCCTTGAAGTACCGTGGTTTTAGGCCTGGAGATTACACATCTCCATCATGGTTTGTAACCTGTGATGGACTTTTCCTCCAGGAATCTGTCCAATCCCCCTTGGAAGGCATCCAGGCCAGGTGCCATCACCACCTCCTTCATTACAACACAAATCTTGGCCAACCTCTTCATTGGGTGGAAGGTTGTGCTTAACATCAAACCCACCAACACAAAGCCCAGAGCATCCACACTTTGCTGGGGTCCCCACGGCCTCTTGAGTGGAGCGTAATCTCTGGAGTGCTGTTCCATTTATGTTAATGGGCCCTTTAATTTATTACAATAATGGACTCTGATGAAGATGGATTAATTTGGATTATGGGACTAACAACGCGTTGGGTGAAAAAATATTTTCTTTTGTCTGTTCTTATTCTCCCAGCCCTCAATTTGAGTGTATGTCCCCTAGTTCTGGTATTTTGTGAGAGGGAGAAGAGCTTCCCTCTATCCACTTGACTCATGCCCTGCATTATTTTGTACGTCTCAGTCATATCCCCCCTCAGGGGCCTTTTTTCCAGACTAAAGAGCCCCAAATGTTTTAGCCTTTCCACATAAGGGAGGTACCCCAGCCCAGTAATCATTTTAGTCACTCTCTTCTGCACCTTTTCCAGTTCCACTATGTCTTTCTTGAGATGCGGTGACCAGAATTGTACACAATACTCCAGGTGCAGCCTTACTATTGTTTTGTATAATGGCATTATAATGTTGGCTGTTTTATTTTCAATCCCCTTTTTGATAATCCCGAGCATGGAATTGGCCTTCTTCACTGCTGCCACACATTGGGGAGACACCTTCATGGAGCTGTCCACCAACACACCAAGATCTCTTTCCTGATCTGTCACGGATAACTCAGAGCCCATGAGTTGATAGATAAAGTTTTGATTTTTTGCCCCAATATGCATTACTTTACGTTTGGCTACATTAAAACGCATTTGCCATTTCGTAGCCCATTCCCCCAGTTTGGAGAGATCCTTCTGGAGCTCTTCACAATCTTCTCTGGTTTTTACCACATGGAAAAGTTTTGTGTCATCTGCAAACTTGGCCACCTCACTGCTTATCTCTGTCTCCAGGTCATTTATGAACAGATTGAAAAGCACCGGTCCCAGGACAGATCCCTGGGGCACACCGCTTTTGACCTCTCTCCATTGTGAAATTTTCCCATTGACACTTACTCTTTGTTTCCTGGATCTCAACCAATTCTTAATCCATAAGAGGACCTGCCCTCTTATCCCCTGACTGTGCAATTTTCTCAGCAGCCTTTGGTGAGGGACTGTGTCAAAAGCCTTTTGAAAATCCAGATAGACTATATCCACCGGTTCACCCAAATCTACATGCCTGTTGACCTTTTCAAAAAATTCTAAAAGATTTGTGAGACAAGACTTACCGTTGCAGAAGCCATAGTGATTTTTCTCTCAGCAATGTCTGTTCTTCTATGTGTTTTAAGATTTTTTCTTGGATGAGGCTTTCCACCATCTTCCCTGGGACAGATGTGAGGCTAACTGGCCTGTAGTTTCCCGGGTCCCCCCTCCTTCCTTTTTTAAAAATTGGTGTGACATCTGCTATCCTCCAGTCCCCCTGCACTGTGGCCATTTTAAGAGACAAGTTGCATATTACAGTTAAGAGATCTGCAATTTCATTTCTCAGTTCCCTAATAACCCTTGGGTGGATGCCATCTGGGCCCGGTGACTTGTTAATCTTCAATTTATCAATCAGTCCTAATACATCCTCTCTTTTAACCTGTATTTGATTTAATTCTTTAGTCAACAAGTTCAGGCAGCGGAATCTGCTCAAGGTCTTCTGTCGTGAAGACAGATGCAAAGAACTCATTTAATTTCTCTGCAATTTCCAAGTCCTCCTTAATCTCCCCTTTTCCTCCCTCACCATCTAGAGGGCCAACTGGTTCTCTGGCAGGTTTTCTACTTCTAACATATTTAAAGAAGCTTTTATTATTACCCTTTATATTGCTAGCCATGCGTTCCTCAAAATGTTTCTTTGCCTCTCTTATCATCTTCTTACATTTCTTTTGCCAGACTTTGTGTTCCTTTTTATTTTCCTCATTTGGGGAGGATTTCCCTTTACATAAAGACCTCTCCTTGCGCTTTAGAGCCTCTCTAACTCCACTCGTTAACCATTCCGGTGCCCTCTTGGACTTAGAGGAGCTCTTCTTTCTTTGTGGTATGCACTTGTGCTGGGCCTCTATTACCGTTGTTTTAAACAGGTTACATGCACTCTGAAGAGATTGGATTCTTCCAACCTTCCCCTTCAATTTCTTTCTAACTAGTTTCCTCATCTGAGGGAAGTTTGCCCTTCGAAAATCAAGGGTTTTTATGTCTGATTTGCTTGACACTCTTCCTCCAACATGCATGGCAAAGGAGATTGCAGCATGGTCACTGTTCCCCAGAGGCTCAGTGACATTCACATCCCTGACCAAGTCCTGAGTATCACACAGTATTAGATCCAGAGTTGCCTGTTCTCGGGTGGGCTCCATGACAAGTTAGAACATAAGAACATAAGAACATAAGAAGAGCCATGCTGGATCAGGCCAAAGGCCCATCTAGTCCAGCTTCCTGTATCTCACAGCGGCCCCACCAGATGCGTTTGGGAGCGCATGAGACTAGATATCTGTCTCCTGATACCACTCCCCTGCATCTGGCCCTTGAAGTACCCTGGTTTAAAGCCTAGAGATTACACATCTCCATCATGGTTTGTAACACGTGATGGACTTTTCCTCTAGGAATCTGTCCAATCCCCTTTTGAAGGCATCCAGGTCAGATACCATCACCACATCCCGTGGCAGGGAGTTCCATAGACTTACAACACGCTGGGTGAAAAAATATTTTCTTTTGTCAGTTCTTACTCTCCCAGCACTCAATTTGAGTGTATGTCCCCTAGTTCGGGTATTTTGGGAGAGGGAGAAGAGCTTCCCTCTATCCACTTTACTCATGCCCTGCATTATTTTGTACGTCTCAATCATATCCCCCCTCAAGCGCCTTTTTTCCAGACTAAAGAGGCCCAAATGTTTTAGCCTTTCTTCATAAGGGAGGTGCCCAAGCCCAGTAATCATTTTAGTCGCTCTCTTCTGCACCTCTAAGTTGCTCTAAGGCACAGTCATTCAGCAAGTCAAGAAGCCCAGTCAGTGTGGGGATAACTGAAGGCCCCCATGATTACTATCCTATCCTTCTGAGACACCTCCATGATTTGTCTTCTCATTTTAAGGTCCCCCTCAAGTTTTTGATCTGGTGGGCGATAGCATATCCCAACTATCACATCACTCCTTGGACCTGGTAGTTTAACCCACAGTGATTCTATGGTGGAGTCAGACCCTCTGTCAATCTCCATTCTGCTGGATTTTACCCCTTCTTTAACATAGATGGCCACTCCTCCTCCAACTCGCCTCTCTCTATCCCTTCTATAGAGTTTATAGCCTGGGATTGCTGTATCCCACTGGTTCTCTACATTCCACCAGGTTTCTGTTATGGCTATTATATCTATGTTATCCCTAGCTGCCAAATGTTCAAGTTCTCCCATTTTTGGTCGTAGGCTTCGAACATTGGTGTAGAAGCACCTGTACAGTGGGTTCTGCAACAACAGCTGCTGCTTTGTTCTTTTCCCTGGTGACTCATTGCAAACATGCTTCAGAGATTCTCCTGATGCAGATTTCTCAGTGGGCTGTCGAGTTGCATGTTCCCTGGTCTTAGTTTTTCAAAATGGAACTGATATTTGGGGGATTTTGAACTCATCTGCTTATTCACTAAATCTTGGATATGTAATACGCTACCAGAGCTTTTAGTTCCTTCCACAGCTTTATGTCTTCTTTTATACATATTATTTCTGTGTACTTGTACAGTGATAAAACATGTCCATCATGTGTACCTATTACGTAATGTTGTTGATGCATTAGAGCATATAACAATTGCACTAAAATATTTTGTAGAGTGCCTTGTCTGCCATGAAGAATTGAGGCATGTAAGTTGGAGTGCATCTTTATTAATGTTTCCAGTGCTCTGGAGTGCTCTGGTGAGGGAATGAGGATGCTGAAGTTGGTGGCCTCCTCCTTCTAGCCTGCCTATATTAAAAATTTGTGATGTCTGCTCTGAGCAGGAAGCTGTTTACTACCTGCTGTATTTTTCCATGTATAACACTATATTTTTACTGAAACTTATAGACTAAAAATTTAGGGTCGTCTTATACACAGAAGTAAGCCAATGGGAAAATCACACAGTAGAGAAACTATTTCGGGCTGGAAAATTGGGGGTCCTCTTATACATGGGGGGACTTCTAGATGGAAAAAATACAGTACAGTAGCTTCTGGCCAGGGCTCACCACTCAGCAAAAGCTTTGGGCACAATATTTGCTGTGGGAGTTCAGGATACAACCCCGTATCCTTCATAAGGATATGAAGACCTTTCTCTCAGGTAAGTGACTGGCTGCTTGAGTGGGGTTGGTGCTTTACTACTTTGAATGTCATTTTTTTGGGGGGGGTGTCCCTTTGTTTTGATTTGTTTTGTTTCCTGGATTGTAGTATATTTAACCCTTCTCTATATTCATATAGAGTACTTAATGTTCTTGGCTTTACATATTATTGTTTTAAGGTCTTTTAAATCAGGGCTGTTCAACTTTGAACAGGCCAAGGTCTACTTTTTCTGGCCCAAAGTGCCTGAGGGCTACTACACTAAAACCTCTACTTACAAATTTTATCTGTTCCAAGCACATGCTCATAAGTAAAAACTTTTGTAAGTAGAGCAGCGGTTTCCAATAGAAATGCATTGAAACCCAATTAATCCATTCTGGAGGGAACAGATTTCAATGCGCCATGGCCCTTGAACTGCCCTGCTCGGCTGAGACAGTGGGCTGGCAGACCCAGAACTTTGCTGGGGCAGTGGTGGTCCTTGGGATGGGGAAGGGAGGGGTGGAGAACTTATCCCCTCACTTCTTTTATTGATGGATGTCGGGCTACTTTTGAACCCTTCATGGGCTACCAGTAGCCCACGGTCTACCTGTTGGGCAGGCCTGTTTTAAAGAAAGAAGTTTGAGTAAAGATATTTCAAATAATGAATTGATGCAGCCAGATGGAAGGCCTTACAAAATCTATGTAGCCCAGATGGCAGAGGGGCCACAAATATGGTGAGGCAGGAGAGGTCTTAGCAAGTACAAAGGAGGCCTAGATTAACATTATTCGGCAATCCGACCAATTGTGCCCAAGTACAATTCATGAATATAGGGCTTCATGGGGCAGATATAGCTGGGGATTGGGTTTGATCCAATTGGATTGAGCCCCATGGCACAGTGGTTAAATGCCTGTACTGCAGGTAAAACTGTGCTTACGACCTGGGGTTCAATCCCAGGTAGCAGCCTGATCATTGTTGACTCAGCCTTCCATCCTTCTGAGGTCGGTAAAATGAGTACCCAGCTTGCTTGTGGGGAGGGCAATGTGTAGCCTGCATACTATAATTAAAACTGTCAACTGCCCAGAGATTACTTGAAGTCGTATGGGACAGTATACAAGCAGAACACTTTTACCCCTGCCAAAGTAAAAAGTGTACTTAGTATTTGAGAGTATGAGAAAAATGTTGTACTCTAGATTATGATTTTTAATCATCATTACAGCCAATTTTATCCCCATCCACTTATGCAAGGTGGTTTGGGTCCTAAAGGCTTAATTCAATGTTGTTTCTGTATTTCCTTTATGGCATTCATCTCTATGTATTTCGAAAACTTTTAATAATCTGAAAATATGTACATCTAGAATATCATCTCCCTGGTGCATTTTTGCCCAGTTTAATATCTCTCTCCGTACCAATAAAGCTATTTGCCTTGCATTATGATCAAGGATTTTTATTGCCTCCCAACATCTTACTTTCACAGCAAACTGCATTAAGCTGGGGAAGATTCATTAATGAGTAGAACTGAGCTGCACTTGATAGAGAACTTCATGACTGGGGGTCATCATTGAGTGGGAAATACAGGAAACAGTAAAAAGCATAAGATGGCTCCCTAAAATACTGTTTTAATATAGGTTTATTAGCTAGTAGGTTTATGATTTTAATGAAGAATGCAGACTAAAGCAGAAATGGAGACAGGATAGAATTATAAAGGAACACAGGGAATAGTACAGATTGGAAATGTATAGTATTGATTGAGGAAAATGTTCATGAAAAGTAGATGGACCAGATCTGGAAGTTGACTCATGGCAAGTGGACTTCTTTTTCTTGAGAGATAGAAATGTTTCGCTGCTCATCCAAACAGCTTCATCAGTCTGAATACAGCTAGTGCGAGTCCTCCATTTTATAGTCTCTTGTCATCCTAGTCTGAAATAGGCTCATGCGGGGTTAAACTCCAATGAGGAAGAAGCCCCCAACATAATTTTTACTTCTCCCTGGCACTGGCCAATCAGGAGCTCTGTAAGGAAACATATCATCCTGTCTCCCTGTCTAATTGGCCAGCACCAGGGAGGAGGAACAGTGATGTCGGCGGCTTTTTCCTTGTTGGAGTTTAACCCTGCGCAAGCCCAACACAAGGTAAGGGCTTGGCTGAATTCGTTCTGGAGGGTTGGACCAGTTATGCCTGCTGGGCTCCCACATTTCATTTTGGAACCAGACCACTTTTGAAACAAAACACCTATTATCATCAATAGGCAACTAATGAAACACAAATAATTATCTGTTTGTTTGGTCGTTTTGTAGATGTAGGGACAGCATTGTATAAAACTGTAGGTGTTTTCATTTTCGGTAGATTGTCCTGACTAATTTGATTATTGTGTCCCTATATGTCCCATGAACATTCTCACATTTCTGTATTATATACCCAATTATCTACCATTGTGTGACAGATGCTGCAGTCAAGGGATGTTATGGAATCATCTTAGGCCACATCCACCTGCCTCCACATTTAGCTCAATGTATTGCTCTTCCCCTATTTACTTGGGTGTTTATTATTTCATGTGATTTCCTTCATCTTTTCATCCTTCAGAGAGTATTATTAAATATAATGAATTCACTTAGTTATGGGCAACATGGCTTAGCCTTAAAAGCTGCAGCTTGCTTTGATCTACAACATACCCAAATGTGTGATTATGCTATAAAAAGATAATAGCAGGAACATCAAAGGAACCTCAGGGAGCGGGCAGAAACCCCGTCGGATTGGCTTAGTATCTGTTGAACAGTTTAAGAATAGTGACAGAACATGAAGACAACCTGAGCTGAGCCTTTAATGCATTTTAATAGGCACTCCTCAAAAATCAGTAACATTGATACCCATGGAATATACGATGTTCTGGTTTTCCTCGAAAATCTTGTTTCGAGTTCCGGGTGCGTCTGGAAGTCATGTTGAACAGCCTTCGTGCACCAGGTGGAAGTACGAACTTAAGACACATTGCTTCACTTCCCATGAATAAAACTGTTATCTCCCCACCCCTCCATTTTCAAAGATTTTTTTTAAAATGTCTTTGTTAGGAACAGCAACAACAACAACTACTTTGGCCCAAGAAAGGGTTTGGGGTGGGGAGTTAGTTTACTTCTATAGAAGTAACCTGGAGCTATCCAATGAAATTACATCCTCCTATCCTTATATCGAAAAAAATCAGCTGCCTTGGGGTAGAAGCAGTCAGCCCCATGTTAAGAATCTAGTTTAATGTTTCTTTTGTTTGTTGAAATAAAGCTCTTCCCATCTTTCCCCCCTTTGAAACAGGTAACCAAAATGCATCAGTTAGAAACTAGATTTTTTTTAAAAAAAATCTATCTTTCTATCTATCTATTTTAGGACAACCTTATCTGTTTCAATTAAAGGATTGGAATAACATGCTGCTCCATCCTTGGATTTTAATTGAAGGGTTAAGAAGATCTTTGCTTTGCTCATTTATGAGAAAAAAACATACAGATTATCGTATTAGTAATTATGTAGGATTAGTTGCCTGTTTTTAATATGGGATGGGACCAGTTTCGTTTTGACATCATTTCAGATATAATGGCTGCATAATATACAGGAAGAAAATGGGTGCAGAATGTATATAAATGGACAATCCCCACCTCTTTGAAATGTGCCCTTTATGAGTTTTTGTTCAGAAGAATTATGAGAATAGGTTTCTTCCACCACCACCCCCGTGTTTGTGTACGTTTGTGTGTGTGAATATGAACATGCTTAATTTTACTCTCTATTTGAATGGACTGTTGCTATTTTAGTTGCATTACTTCCAATGTCTTGCATCAAGAATAGAAGTCTTCTCATTGTGGGGCCAAATGTAGATGAATGTAGATTTATATGGCCCATGAATTTGGTGGCTTCTCAGCTTGTTCCTCGAGTCATCAAAGGTTACTTGAATTGTATTGTTACCACAAATGGTTTGCATTAATTTGAAGACTTAAAATTTTATAATAGTTTTTTTTAAAAAAAATCAAGAAGGACAAATGGAAAGGAAAATATAAAAGAGAACAGCTCAGCAAAGCTTGAGCCAAGCATTGAGTTCAAAATAGACATTGGCGTCCTAAATTCATGGACGCCATCTCAAAGCCTCCTCAGCTTTCCATTTCCGTTTATTTTGCAGAAATTTGCCCAAATTTGCAAGTGGCACACTGGGGGCTGGAGATTTGTAAAACAGAGAGGTTATTCCTACCTGGCAGAGGTAGTGCTCAGACGTTAATATCTGGTTGTAAAGAATATCAATCCAAGCAATCAATAAAATTAGATGCATTTTACCTCAGAAATCAGTGCAGGTAATCCAGTTCTGCAGGAGGGCAAAAATCCCATATCCCATTTCCTCACATCATTCATTTTTATTAGTGCCCCTGTTTATTAGTAAATAGATACATATTGTGGTGGATTCTTTTAACGTCCACCGCATTTTTCAGGTACATCCGTTATTCAACGTTCATACCTACTCTCTCACTCTCTCTCCCCCTCCACCCTCAACAACTTCTTTCTTAGATGACAGTACATTTCAGATTTATTTAATCATGAGTGGTGTCTTTTAACTCAAAACAAATTCACACACATGAGAAGGAAGTAGAGAGGGGTATGTTAATGTTTGTTTTCCACAAAACATGAATCAAACAATGTTTACAAATCTGCAAGCGCTGGTTCCTACAGGCCAGCCTGTAGACATCCAGTAATTAGCGCATGTATTTCCTCATTAAAATATCATTAGCGAAGGCTTTGTTCTTTCAAGATGTTGCAAACGAGTGTTTATTGCATTGTGTTGATACCATTATATTTACCAGTAACCAGATGTTGAGAGGAGTTTGATGATGGGACAGAATCATCTGTGTGCTTCCAATCTCCAGAACTGTAAGAAGTGAAATGTAGTAAAATTGGTGTGTTTTAAGTTGTTGCACTCAAAGGAGACTGAGGGGAGAAAATAAACCATAATAAGTAGTACCTAATTTTTTCTATTTGATTTGCAAGAGAGTCAAGTGAGATCCTTACCCTGTCTGGTTCAATAATATGTAAACCAGCCATGGGGGACTGTCCCTACCCTGTGGTCAAATTCCCGCCTCTTTGAACCCCCATTCCCAGGTCCAGGTAACGTCAGAATTAATGTTACCTCAAGGCTCAGCCTCTGACATGAACGGGGTTGTTTGCCCTCTTGCAATGAGAAGCAGGGGTTCTCAAAGTCATTTCGGTGTATTTTAAACTGGAATCTTTACTGTACATGTGCTCTCACGCAATGCACTGAAGGCCCAAACAAGAATTTCAGAAACCAACTCTGAACTTAGACTCCAGGCAGCCCTGGCCGGTACATCTAAGGGCGAGGAAAGATGGAGCCTGCAGTCTCCCATAGCTAAAATAAACGAATAAATAAATTCAAAAGGTTACACTTGGTCCACCCCTGTATTTGGGATATGAAAATTAAAAATTAAAAATAATGCAGCGTTAGCAGGTTTCCCCTCATTTATTTCCTGTTGAATTTTCTCCGGCTTGCATTTCATGGTTGCTGGGTTCCAGATGATTGTGGCACGTAAAAAGAAGAGCCCAGAAAATGTGCATGTTTGAAAACATGAATTCCTTGTCATCTGTCCATAACTTTGAGGTACAGGCTTCAAACAGTTCCAGGACGTCTTAAGGTGGCTGCAGGACCAGCCAACATTGTGCCCTTCCCTAACCTGTGGAGCCTGTCTCTGTCTGAGGGTGGTATTTATATGCCTCTCACCTCAGGGAAGCAGGAAAGCAAGAAAAGAATAGCTGAGGACATCTTACCCACTAGTGCATTTGTAAGAAGGACTCGTGAGTGTGTGTGTGTGTGTGTGTGTGTGTGTGTGTGTGTGTGTGTGTGTG
>JAHTLZ010000038.1:5707668-5728651 GCA_023846285.1 Phrynocephalus versicolor | reverse complement strand
GTGTGTGTGTGTGTGTGTGTGTGTGTGTGTGTGTGTGTGTGTGTGTGGCGCAATCTCCTTCTCCACTTATGAGAACCTTGGGAATGAGTCTGGAAAGGTGAGTGGACTGTCCCAAGCGTGGTTTTCCATTGCCGCCCAACTAGAGATGGGCACAAGTCACAGTGCGATGGTTCGTGCCAGCTCATGTAGATGCCCAACAGGTGTTTGCCACTCCAGAGCCCCACCAGGGGGGTGCCCACTAGAGGCAAACTCCTGGCTTTCCTGCCCCACCTCTTCCGAGCACTGCCTCTGAGTGGGATACCTGCCAGAGGTGGTGGGACTTTGAAGCACCTGTTTCACCAGTAAATGAACCAGTGCAAATCGCCATAGTGGTTCGTCTCCATCACTACATCCAACGCCATGAGTTTCCATGGCTCTGCAGGGATCTGAAGCCAGATCAGCTGAGTCTTTATCTGAGACTATAGGTAGAGGCATTTATGCATGAAATAACATGCATACTCTCCCGCCCTCCTCACGCACACACACACAATCTCTTGTAGAAAAAGCAGGCTCAAAACGAGCCTCCAATTGGAATCATTTTTAAAAGCCAGATTGCTTCCCTGCAGGGATGGGAGAGAAGGCGTTGCAGGGTGTAGGGTTGGCCTTGCAAAATAAAAGTTCTTGATTAACGCAATGGGTGCCAAATGGGAAGAGAAGAGGAGGAATCAACATAATTTTGGGTCTGTGTGTGCCTGTCACAGATATGCGCGTGCACATACTGTAGAATACTGTAGACTCTTCTCATTTAGTCCTGTAATTCTAAAATGGCGCATATATCCCCAGGAGTAAATCAATTCACTGCTCAGTCCTGCCATCTTACATGAAGCACAGACTGTAAAATAGACACAAAAGATGTATGAGACTCTCTAAGGCCCCCAGCAGCTATAATACCCATCTTTGGCAGTTCACTTGACATTTACTTGCCCTCCCTCCTAGTCCTTTCTCTTCCTTCTCAACCATCTTTGTCTCTCTCTAACAGCTCGGCTTTGACTCTCTGGGGCTCACCGACCGGGTGAGTAGATAACAAACCTGTCAGAAAGGGTTTAGGCTGGGGAATAAAATTTGAATTCGCCAGGAAATGATGTGTACAATGGGAAAATTCGGGGTATGACAAGCGCTTTCCCCTGTGGAAACGGTGGCTGGGAGATACTTACAATGTTACGGCATGTCTTAAATGGACTCCAGGACAGCGGCTCAGATGGCTTCTTGGATTGTTCAAGGCGGTCTTTTTCTCCTCTTCTTTTGCCACTGCTTTTGGGAAGGGATAGAAAGAGAGAGAGAGAGAAGATGGCATCTGGCACTGACCTCTGAGCAGAAATTATATTCTTCAGAGGATCCAGAGAATCCCTGGATTTAAACAGCTTCTTGCTACCCGTTACTAAAGACAAAATACCGTTCATTTTGACCATGCATCGTCCTTTTCATTTGTTCGAAAAGGAATTTGGGTTCCTTCGGGCAGAGTCCCAGCTGCCTAGATGCCCTAAGCACATCCGATCTCACCCAATTTTGGAAGCTAAGCAGGGTCAGCCCTGGTTAGTACTTGGATAGGAGACCACCAGGGAGTACCAGGTGCTGTAGGCACCTGCAGTAGGAACTGGCAAACCACTCCAGTATTCCTGCCAAGAAAACTCCATTGCCATGGGATCACGAAGAGTAGGTCACGACTGTAACGACGCAACACACACACACACACACACACACACACACACACAGGCAGAGTCCCAGTTGCTTTCAATGGGGTGGCCTCCAGCTGGTGGAACTGTAAGTCTGAGATCATATTGAGTGTTTCAACTGTGGGGCATTGCCTCTGCATTTCCTAAGTGGTGTGCTGGCAAGTCACACTCCACAGGCCAAGATGCTGTGGAGACAATAGGCCTGTTTCCCGGAAGCATTAGTCTACATTCAAATCCCCCTCATCCATGGAAGTTCACTAGGGGTGTGGAACTGGTAAAACTAGAACTATCCCTTAAACCTCTCACATACCTTGAAAGCTCTATTAGGGTTGCTAGAAGTTGGTTTTGGCTTGACGGCACAAAACAAGCTATGTGTAAGTCCGGTAGAACTCCCAGAGCAGTGAACGTCAGTGGTTTCCTTGCTTTGTCCCCCATCTTGTTTTGTTGCTGGGGGAGCAGCATTCAACAAAAGGCCAATGAGAGTTCAATCTGGGATGGGCTGCTTAGTGCTGGAGAAAGACCGTAGATTTGGCATCTCCCAATTTCTAGAATTTGAGTCATGGCAACTGGACCTCTTTTCTTATGAGATTGAAACATTTCATCCCAGCAGCTTCACTTCTCATCCAAGCAGCTTCAGGTTGACGAAGCTGCTTGGATAAGTAATGAAATGTTTCACTCTCACAAGAAAAGAAATCCAGTTGCCACGACTCAACTTCCAGATGACCTCAACTGGATGACTGAGAATCTTCACTGACATCTCCCGCTTTGCATCCTCTATTCTGGAACTACAGATCCTGGGGCTTCAGCATCTCACCAGCCTCCGCCTGCCTCTTGAGTTCTATGCCCAATCTTATAAAGAATCATAGATAACGAAGAAGCTCACATTTTTTAAAAAACTTGGTGGGCTGATACAAAAAGAAGGTTGAGAGGGGATAGGATAGCCATGTTTAAATATTTGAAAAGATGTCATATTGAACAGGAGATGAGTTTGTTTTCCATGGCTTCAGGGACTAGGACTTGGAGCAATGGTTTCAAACTACAGGAAAAGAGATTCCATTTGAACATTAGGAAGAGCTTCCTGATGTTTAGAGCTGTCCGGCAGTGGAAGATGCTGCCACGGAGGGTGGTGGAGTCTCCTTCTTTGGAGGTTTTTAAGTAGAAACTGGATGGCCATCTGTCGGGACTCGGGAGTCCTGTGATGGGGTTTCTGCATGGCAGGGGGTTGGACTGGATGGCCCTTGAGGTCCCTTCCAATACTGTGATTCTATGAGTCTATGAATCTCTTCTGAACTTTCATTTCTCATTCCAAACTGGATGTCTTATTTTGTGTATAATATTTGAAAAAGGAATCAAAGGGAAGCCCTGATCATTTGGGGTTTGATGTATACCTACACTGTTGCTTCACTAGACACTATATATGCACTGTTAATGCCAAACATAAGACATATCACTCACAAACTCATTGCCTTGCAAAGTCACATTGTACAGTACTGTGAAAAATTTAAAAAAATCCATGTTGGCAAAAGATGTATACAAGTCTTAGTGATTCCCAAAGACATGCCCTCAAACATACAGCCTTGTGCCTAGTACAAATTGCTGAATGTAACCTTTGTCAAGGAATTGTGTAAATGGGTTGTGTAGTCCTTTCCCAAGCTTTCTCCTAAGCTTCTACAGGTGCTGTGTTCTTGCTGAGACCAGAGAAGAAGCAACAAAATACAAAGAAACGTTGGGTTCAATGCTAAGATTAGCGCTTTTAATTGACAGCAGAAAGCCTAACTTTCCTTGTCAGTTGAAATTACACGCCAAGCACCTGGCTTTGTGCCGCCTATTGACTGCGGAGCACAGAGGCGTCTTTATGCTAAATCTGTATTGACGGGGACCGCCACCTACCAGGCTGACCTACTGATCCCCTTGCTGTGCTTTGAAAATAATACAGATGTTATCTTAGACGCCACCACCGGAAAGAGTACTGTGTGTCATGGCAAAATTCTAGTCTGTCATCACCATTGATGTGAACATGACATCCGCTTAAGAGACTTCTCTCAAGGATAGTTATGGGGTTTGAAAGGAGGGGGTGGCACTAAAGCTTAGTGGACTGTTTGTACACAATTTTCATGCCATTGCCATCCATCACGTTATAGTTTAACTGTGCACGAGGAGCATCTCTCTCTCTTTCTCCTTGTCTCTCTCTTTTCTGGCTCAAGACCAGAAGAAGTTCCCTAAGAATTTTTTTGTTTCTTTTAGGTAAAGAGTTATTTGCTTTTGGGGACCATCTGGGAACAAAAAATAAAGATTTCCCTAGTTGAATGTGCCTGTGAATATCTGACAGAAAACATAACCATTATAGAACTCCTTTTTAAAATCATTGAAGACCCTACAAATTTTGTGCACGGGATGTATTTAGTATTTATTTTATTTATGTTTATTTATTTATTTATGCATTTATATACCGCTCCCGTTTCCCAAAGGAACTACTGGTTGAATAGACTTCCATCAAGTTATCTTGAGATGTCAACATTTTTAAAATATTTGTTTATTATTTTGCATTTATAGTTTCTCAGCAACCAGTAGTCAGAGGTTTACTGATTTTGGGGGCAGCCTATCATTGAATCATAGAATGGCAGAATAGTGAAGTTGGAAGAGCCCTACAAGGCCATCAAGTCCAAAATCAAAGGATATCTGCCAGATGGTTCTCCAAATTTCTCTTGAATGCCTCCAGCTTACACTCCCCACCTCCCTTGGTTGCATTGTTCTCTCGAGGTGAAAAGCCACTGATGTTTCCAGCTGTGTGAATTTGCTTAATCCCTTGTTTAAACTACCTTGGTAGGTTTCACTACCTCTGGTGGTGCTAAAATCCATATTCCAGCTGGCTATTTTACATGTCACCTTAAGTCTACAAAACAAAAACAATAAGCAAATGAGAAGAGATGGGAAGAAATCTAGTAAAACTTCTTAAAGCTTCTCAAACAGGTTGTCATTTTTATTGTGTTCTAATATAATTAGTTTGTTAAAGAATCTGGTCAGTGGTCACCTTCTGAGGTAGCGTGTCCCACTGTTTTACCGTTCTTACTTAATAGGAGTTTAACTGAAATATCTGTTCTTGTCATTGGAATCAGGTGCTTTAGGTCTTACCTTCTGGGCCACTGAAAAACAAACGTGATCTATCTTTTATGTGGCAGTCCTTTTATTTAGTTATTTATTTTTTAATTTGTAATAAAAAACCAGATAAAACAGCAAAGTAACATAAGGATAGAAAATAACAAAATAACAATATAACAAAAATATAACAAATAACCCAGTGCTACCCACCCCCCTCGGGACTTAAACAAGATTACAACTTTCATGGTATTGACCAGCCCATTTCTCTCCAGAAGTACATTGAGTCTTCTCCAGGTGTATACCCCTTGCCTTTTTGAAATACATATACCAATAATTTATCCCATATTCCATTAAAGTCATTAGACTTGCTCAGCCCTTTCCTAATTTTAATTTCACAAGTCAATTTATCATTAACAGCTAGATTCCATAACTCCTTATACCATTCTTCCATTACTAATTCGTCCTACTGTTTATATACAGGAGCTGGAAAGTTCCTGCAGTCCAGCCACTTCCTCAGTTTCAATTGTGATGGTGCACTCTAACCTGGCCAAGCTCAGAAAATAGAATTCAGTCCATCACTGGGAGCACCAATCTGTTTCTTCTGGAACCGGGATCTGACCTCTCACTTGAAAAAAAAAATTATCTTTGTCTTGTGATTTGGACTCTCTGGACAAATTCTTTTATGTGAACGAGTAAGCTGAAGTCAACAAAACCTTGCATCTCCAAAACCACTGCTAATCTTCAAGGTACTACTGTACAAGATTTTTTTTGTAGCTACCCTTCTTGAAATTGCTTGCACATTGCTGTTTTTTTTCTACGCAGCAACTGTTTTACATGCACTGTTTATGCCTCTCACCCCCTCTTATGAATTCTTGCCCGTTTTCTAAAGACCTTGAGTTCCATACCGACTCTATCTGCAATGCCATTTGAAAAGCTCAGGAAGTCCTAATCCAAACAGCCCTTTTTAGAATAGAACTCTTGTCTTTCTTGGCCATATGATAGAGCGAATGTGTCTAAAGTGTGATATTTAATTGCATTTTCTTAATCTTTACCACTGTATCCCTAAGCTTTCTAATGCCTTTAAAATACCGCATCTCGGGCTTATCCTAATTAAGGAATCTCAATTTAATCCATATTGCATGACAATTCAATTTGTTGATTGCTTTTTCTACCCAATCCCCCCCCTCCTAAGCATGCCCCCACCTTTTGTGAAATTCCCGTCAAATGTATTAATTCAACATGATGAATCCCGTATTCAACCCACTGGAGTGAATAATTAAAATTAGCTGATAAAACTTTCAGCAGAATTACTTTATGAAATTGCTGAACAGATGTGTCATTTTAATGAAAATCCACAGACAAGCTCCTTCTCCCCCTCAGCAGGATAAAAATATTATCCCCATGGCACATACTTAATTTGGTGGTAAATACACTCCGAGCGATTGCTGGAAGGGAAGAAAAAGCAACTTGTCACACTTAGTAACTTGATTTTCCCCCAGCATGCCGTAACAGCTATCTACAGTAATTCATAGCGCTCCATTGTTGCTTCAAGTCCCAAAGAGAACTTATTAAAATGCAATAATCTCCTATTTAAACAGAAACAATAACCATTAAATTTCCTGTGGATCCAAAATTGAGCACAAGCCCCATCTGGTAAGAGTGATTAGAGGGCTGATGAGGGAATTTAATTTGCAACATTCAAAGACTAAATCGGAGCAGATCGGGTCACCTGGGAGGTGGGGAGCTGCTTGCTGTCGTCTTACAAAAATCTTGATCTAAACTGAAAAGGGGATGCGGAGGCAAAAATGGTCACCCAGGGGCTGAGGCTGACAGAATGGTATTTCATTATGTGCCTCCGAGAGACTCAGTGAGCTGTGAGAAATTGGGATTGAGCTGCTTGGGGTTTTGATCTGTTGGCTTCCCCTACCACCCCACCCAAGCTGCCTAGATGCCCTAAGCACATCTGATCTCGCTTGATTTCGGAAGCTAAGCAGGCTTGGCCCTGGTTAGTACTTGGATGGGCAACCACCAGGGAATGCTAGGTGCTGTAGGGGCCTGGAGTAGGAACTGGCAAGCCACTCCAGTACTCCTGCCAAGAAAACTCCATGGACATGGAGTCACGTAGAGTCAGTCGGTCACGACTGTAACGACACTACACACACACACCCCACCCCACCCCATGTTTTCAAGTCTTGCTTGTGCAAAAGCCGGCTCTAGTGGTGTAACTTCCTTTGTGATCCAATGAGGTGTGTTTACTACTGGCTAATAATAATTTTTTTAAAAAAATAGCATTAATTTGATATTCCATGGGCGTAAGTATGAAATCCAGCTGTGGTTCTCCAAACATTCTGGAGAAGTGGGTGGCTATTTCCAAAGTTCAACACTACTGTGTCATACACAAATATCTGATTAGGCTGTTCTTTTTAAATGTATCCCCTTTGCCTGACCCTTTAATGAAAAGGCTTTTCTGTATATGTAATATAGAATTGCTTTCTTCTAAACTTCATGGTATTAATAAGAGTAATAATCCTAGAAGATGTGTAATCTCCAGGTTTAAAACCGGGGTACTTCAAGGGCCAGATGCAGGGGAGTGGTATCAGGAGACAGATATCTAGTCTTGTACGCTCCCAGATGCATCTGGTGGGGCCATTGTGAGATGCAGGAAGCTGGACTAGATGGGCCTTTGGCCTGATCCAGCAGGGCTCTTCTTATGTTCTTATGTTCACAGAAGGGATCCTATAGCTCACTGAATCCAAGCCGTATCAATGAATCAAATATTGCGGGATCAAATTCCAAACCAGATACCTGCCCATCATTTAATCAAAGGGTGGGGGAACTGTTAGCACTACAGTTGCTGATGTTGGCTTCAACATCTGTGATGACTCTTGGCCATGCTGGACAAGGCAGTTGGTAACTGTCGTTGGAATCCTAGAATAATTGAGCTGGATGAAAGGACATATAATGCCATCAAGTCCAACCCCCCTGCTTAATGATGATGATCTGAGAACTTCAGAAGTGAAATGGACCCTTTGGATCATCAAATACATCCTCGTCAAATCAAACCAGATCTGACAGATGGTTGTCCAGTCTTCTCTTGGATGTCTGTGAGATACAGGAAGCTGGACTAGATGGGCCTTTGTCCTGATCGAACTTGATTTTTCTTATGTTCTTATATAACCTTTATGAAAACATGAATAGGGCTATTATTATTGTACCGGCTCTTTTATAATCCTAGGGAGATGCCCCTTCTTAACGCTCTGTGCCCGATCCTGATACCCTCAACAGTCAACAGCTTCCTGACCTGGCTACTTTGTCTTGCCTGATGGTAGGGCCAGGTCACAGCCCAATCACTGCGTTTCCCAAATCAAGAATGGATTAACCACCACAAAACATTGTAGAAGTAACTTTTTAATTTTTTTTATTTACTGTATTTATTCATTTATTTATTTATTTATTGCACAGACATCTGGGAGAATAAAATCTACAATAATGAACTATAGGGACCCTGTTGGTTTCTCTTTTCTTGAGGCACATGGGGACGAATGTTGCTTTAAAACATAAACTTGTCACCAGGGATGGCAACCTTGCTCTTTAAAAATGATGGAAAGTTTCCTATGTCTTAAATTAACATTACAAAAGGCTGACCTTGTGTACTTTAAGTATTCTCTGAGGACCTGGTGGAATATTTTATGAGTTGTTTCGTTTTTGCTGTCTTTCTGTTTGATTACCTTGGGGATTTATTAAGGCATATATCTCACCCACCCCAAGCACTGCTAGGTTGCCGTTCTGATTTGCTTTTTCTCTGGGAGGGGCATGTGATGGGAGAAATGCAAATTGGTTTTGCAGCTGCATTTAAAGTTCAAACATAAAAGAGTTTTATTTAGAGGGAGCACTTTGAAACTAAGCAGCGATGCCCTTTCACGGAGAGCATCATTTTCCAAAGCAAAATAAACAAAATGAAAAACCAACTAAACTGGGATGGAAGCAATTAAATATGATCAAAATATGTAATGTCTAGGCTTCCGGTTCTACAAAAATTAACCCCCCCCCAATGAACTAATTGTTTGCAATCTATAGCCACAGGATTCAAAATTACTCGGAGGAATCTTGTCATACAGGATGGAGCTGATGGCTTTGCATTGGCATAGTTTGGCCTAAATCCAGTTGTAAGAACATAAGAACAGCCTTGCTGGAACAGGCCACACCCCATCCAGTCCAGCGTTCTGTCTCACACAGTGGCTCGCCATTTGCTTCAGGGTATTCTCAAGTAGATGCCTTCACCTGCTTACGATTCGCCTACCGTGTCTTGATCGAATTGGTGCTAAATAAGAGGTGGGAATAACCTCCACTGAATTTTTCATTTTCTTTTGGAATCTTCTGAGGATCACTGTGAGTTCTTGACATCCAGTGGAAGAGCGAGACAAGCACTGTATGTGAGTTTCTGTTGAGGTTTTCACAGTTTTCCCAAAAAGGAACTGAGCAGAAGTAGTGTCTTCTCCGTGTGTTAAGCAGGGAGGCTGGATGTGAGTGCATTTCTGTTGAGGTTATTTTTTTTTTTTTGGCAGTATTCTCAAAATATATCTGAGCAAAACTAGTGTCTTCTCTATGTGTTAAGTACAGAGGCTGGTGGATCCAAAGGGCACAAACTGAAGGGCGATAGGATAGCACTTTTCAAATATTTGAAGGGCCGTCATACAGAGGAGGGGCAGGATCTGTACGTGATCACCCCAAAGTATTGGACGTGCAACAATGGGCTCAAGTTAAGAGAACCCAGCTTTCGGCTGAATATCAGGAAAAACTTCCTAATCGTTAGAGCAGTACGACAATGGAACCAATGACCTTGATAGGTAGTCAGTGCTTCAACACAGGAGGCATTCAAGAGAAGTTTGGACAACCACCTGGCAGATATCCTTTGATTGGCATTCCTGCATTGAGCGGGAGATAGGACACAGTGGCCTTGTCGGTTCCTTCCAACATCACCACTATATGATTCTATGAAAGGAAAAGGACACTGGTTTTGTTCGAAGATGTTCAATAGGAAGGACAGAAACCTCAGTGGAAGGAAGTGGTTTGTTTTGCTCTAGCGCTAAAGGCAACAAATCTCACTGGAGTTAAAAGATTCATGATGAGATATCTCAATGCATCAAGATGACAAGAGGAAGTAATTTAGTGAAGCTGCCTTTACATTCTTAGTGGAGTGTACAAGTCCTTTGTTCTGCCTGTCCAACATCTCTTGTCAATCATCTCCTCTGAGATCCCGCATGATGGGGAAAGGAAAGAAAGGAAAAAAATAAGTGTCTCGTTCATACAATCATAGAGTTGGAAGAGACCTCAAGGGCCTTCCAGGCCAACCCCCTGCCATGCAGGAACCCCTATTACAGTATTCCCGACAGGTGGCCATCCAGCCTTTGCTTAAAAACCTCCAAAGAAGGAGACTCCACCACCCTCCTTTCTGGCAGCTTATTTCACTGCCAGATAGCTCCATGCATTATTTTGTACACCTATAACATATCCCGTCTTGCTCAACATATTCCTCCCCCCCCGAACTTTAGTGGCGTACTAGGGAGGCAAGAGGGGGACATCTGTCCCTGGGTGCAGCATCTTGGGGTACCAAATTAGGTACCAAATGGTTCCCTGCCCAGAAGCCGCAGGCGACCAGCCGGGGCTGGTGCAGAGCACTCCCTGGCCGTCAACCGCCACAGTCTCTGCAATGCTTTAGCCCCTCCCTAATCCTTGGAGGGCAAAGTCGTGAAAATTGACTTCGTCCCCAGGTGCTAAAAACCCTGTCTATGCCTCTGCTGAACTTCCGTTCGTAGTTTCAGGCTGTTGCATTGACCTGCCTGGAAGGTCAGCGGATTTTTACCTTCATTTCCTCTGAGATTAAAAAAAAGTTGATCCTCCGTGTTGAAAAATCTGGATTTTGTCCAGTAAAACACAGATCCCAAACAAACCAAACACCAGCACTTGATGTTCCTCTACTCTGCTCCACCACACCTCCCAGTTGGTTTTACACATAGAGAATCTCTTCCTGTATTTGTTTTTCATCGTTTGGACATGGGCAAGATCTGGAAGGCATTCCATCTCCCATCCTGGCACAGAGGGGAATACAGACCCTTTGCAGACAATCCGCCTTCCACATATTCAACAGTACCATTTCTGCCAATGTTACCCCTAGGCATCGTTAACTCCTTCCACAGATGGTCTCACTCAGCCCTAACAAAATGTTTTAAGCTGTTGCATAAATTAAAGTAAGAGGTCTCCAAAGTACACCCGTATCAACTATTTGGTAACAAAACACAGAAGTGAGTGAGGAAGGCCTGCTCCCTTCTCTGTAGAAAGTTCTGGAGGCAAACGCTGGATACGGAGTGCTGACCTGAATTTAAGCTGTATGCTTGTACTAAACAATACACTGGGAGCATTCTGACTTCCTTGTGACTATTATGGAGCCTCCAAATTCTTAATAAATTGGTTGTAGGGTAGTGGTGGGGAAAATGTAAGGGGAGGGTGGGTTCCAAGGGTCTTGTTCCTTTCAATGAGTAATAATGTCTGTCCTGGCACTGAAAATACATTCTTGGTATTATCCACTTACAGGAGCTGTAAAAGCAAGATCCTGTTGTAAAACAGCAGCCATAAAGCAAGCTACTGTCACAAATATCAGCTGTAAAGCAAGCTACTGTTGTAAAACAGCAGCCATAAAGCAACTACTGTCACAAACAGCAGTTGGGGGGAAGGGGTGTTGGCGTTCTCTCTTATCCATGGTTTTCATTATCCACGGGAAGGCCTATAACCTATCCCCAGCAGATGCTGGGGTCCTACTGTATTCCTCATTGCTAAATACTCTTTAAGGTTTAAGTTACATCTCATGCTTTTCATTTCCTACATGAGGTTTTAGGAAAAGGATTGGAAACTACATTTGGAGTGAAATATCATGAATATTGTTTTCTTCTTGATCAGTTGATTCTGACTCAAGGCAACTCCATTCAAGGTTTTTTTAAGTACATAATACTCAGAAGTGGTTGGCCATCCTCTTCCTCTGTGCTTGCCCAAAGCTGTACAGTGGACCTTTGTATAACAAGTGTTTTGTTTAACAGCAAAATATGCTTAAAGGAAAAATTTCTGGAGATAAGGGAAAATCGCTTAACAGAATCCCCTATGGGGTGAATTCATACAACAGAAAAACCGTCATGATTAGGAATAATCGATTTTCAATGCATTCCTATAGGAAATTTGTAGAAAGGAAAATTTGCTTAACAGAATTCCATATGGAATGAATTACAGTGGTACCTTGTATAAAGGAATTAATTTGTTCTAAATGAAAGCAATTTTTTTTTTGCATTAATTGAAAATTGACCAAAATTTCCTTTATACAATTTTCCCATGCGAATGCATTGAAAACAGAATAATCCCCCATCGTGACCACTTTTATGTTGTACGGATTTGCCCCATAGGTGATTCTGTTAAGCAAATTTCCCCATCTCTGGGATTTTTTACAGATTTTGTGTTATACAAACCTTGTTATATGAGGATCCACTGTAATTCCTTTATACAAGGTACCACTTGTATATGGTAAGGCCATGTCAGCATAAAAGCAAATCAACTGAAACTCCATCTAAGGAAGATGGAGATTCTGATGGGTCAGTGGTTTGTCTCCCTAGTGCAATGATATAATTATCTTTTGAAGGAGTTTTATTTTTATTTACTTTTTATTTAAAATATTGGCAACTTACCTTACTCAAGGCAGCTTACAATATTAAGAGGCAATATGGAAAGCTAAAACAAAGAAAGCAAGTATACAAATACTAAAAAGGATCAAACAGATACCACCCTAAAAGAAACAATGCCAGAAACACCTACAAAAGAACAAGGCATAATCATCCATTAAAAAAACAACACTAAGGCAGCAAGGCATTAAAGACATAGGCTGTCTGAAGAGAAAGGTCTTGGCCAATTTGAGGAAGGAGAGCGAAGATGGGGCCTCTGGTGTACAGGAGTTCCAAAGTTATATTCCGTCTGAAGGGAACCACCCAAAGTGACCTCGCTGCTAGATGGGCGGTAGAAAAATCCAATGAATAAATATATCTGAAGGACATTGTTGGGTAGTTTGAGGGCAATGCTCCTGCAGCTTCTTTGCTCTCTCAAGACAACTTGTCTAATGCAGAGTGACTCAAGTAAAACCTAATCACCTTGAAGAAATGTATATTGGTAAGCCCAAACTTGAAGGTGCAGTCGCAACGGCCATATTTAAAACTACAGATGTCTCCATGCATTCCAGCGCCAAAATTACCAGTTCTGAAATACAACAAAGGGGGTGGGGGTGGAATCAACCTCTTGCTAACCCTTCGTTTCTCTCTTCTCCTGCTTCTACATGGACGGTCTGGCTTCTTTGTTCCAGCATTTCCATTTTCTGTAATAATGGATGGTGTAGGGAGCTAATGATGCCGTCTCTAGGTGTTGCTTTGCTACACAGAGTAGCGATAATGAGCTGCGAGTAATAAGGTATGAGTCCCTGCAGATGAATTCTGATTACCTCCGAGGTATTGTCGTCCCCCCCACACACACCTCCCCGTACGCTCCTTTCCTCCTTGATGTTTCTGTAAAGAACATTTGGATTTGATGAGGGTTTTGTGTATTCGACTTTTAATTAGATTTGCAGTATGTTAGGTTAATAAACCACAGCCACACTGAATCGTATACGGCAGGAATAGTGGAAGGATTTCTTTCCCCAAGCTTTTCTAATTATAATGCCCCTCTTTCTCAGCAATGGCAAAGGGAAATTTGGCCTTGCACTTAACCAACAAATGAGGCTTAAACTGTATAAAAACTAACAAAAATTGGGAAGGGGTAGGTGGGGGTCCTTAGCTAGCAAATAGCTCCAGAGACTCTGTTCTGCCTGCCCCTAGGTGCACTGATGGCTTTGTTGTTGTTCAGTCATTCAGTCGTGTCTGACTCTTCGTGACCCCGTGGACCAGAGCTCGCCAGGCCTTCCTATCTTCCACTGCCTCCCGGAGTTCGGTCAAATCCATGTCGGTTGCATCAATGACATTAGGAAGAACTTCATTACAGTTAGAGCTGTTCGGCAGTGGAATATGCTGCCACAAAGGAGGGTGGTGGGATCTCCTTCTTTGGAGGTTTTTAAGCAGAGGCTGGATGCCCACCTGTCAGAAATACTGGGATGCGGGTTCCTGCATGGCAGCGGATACTGGATGACCCTTGAGGTCTCTTCCAACTCTATGATTCTATGATTCAGCCTTCCATCCTTCCAGGGTCGATAAAATGAGTACCCAGCTTGCTGGAGTGGGCAATGTGTAGCCTCCTACTGCAATTGAAACCTGTAAACCGCCCAGAGATTACTTGAAATGGTATGGGGCGGTATATAAGCAGAACACTGCTTTAAACCAAGATGTCATCCTTAGGCAAGAGCAGGCTTCCCTAAGAAGGAATTCCAAGCCCTGACCTCCAATGAATACAGAAGGCTGAGAAAAAAAATAAACCTTTAGCATTCCCTTGCAGATTGCATTGGAGAGACCCTGTTTCCTTCAAAAATCTCTGTTTATTTTCTGTGCTATTTAGCAAGGTGCCATGGCAATTTAATCCATATGCTGTTGCATACACTCCTATAATTTAGCTGCCATTTTTGCCTGGGCGAGACAGTGATTGGTTATGACAGAACAGTAATACGTTGTCAGCTGCGGTTACCTGGTGCTTGCTGATGGTTGGCCTAACATTGCCAGGGACACCGTGTCACTGCAAAATTGTCTGACAACACCGAGACAACAGTGATCAAGACTGCAGAGGTTGTGGGAAGGATATTTAAGCCAGCTCTGGAAATTATTGAAAACACAGGTCTTGGTTGTTGTTTTTCTGTCTCCTGAGATGCTTTGTATTGACCTCCAACCCTCATGCCAATGAAAGCTGGCCCGATGATCAGTTTATCTGAAAACATTGTAGTCCCCTTGTGAAGTTACCCAGGGTATAGGAGGGGCAACAGCTCAGGACCAGAATCAGCAGTACACCTCCCTTTGAAGGACAAAGGGCACTCTTTCAAAGATGAAGATGTACACATATTAGACAAAGAAGAGAGGTGGTTTGAAAGAGGAGTAAGGGAGGCCATTCATGTGAGCATTGAAAAACCCTCCCTCAACAGAGGTGGTGGGCTCTGGCATAGTCTATCTGCTACTTATCAGGCTGTGCTTTCCAAAGTACCGAGACAAATAAAAAAGCCTTCACCACCAAGGCCATAGCTAACGACCCATTCTTGATAGGTTTCAGCACCTTAGGCCATTGTTCACCTTAAGGCTAAGGATACTATTGTCTCCCTAACGAGCCTATTTAGGCCATTGTTCATCTTATGAGCCTAATTCAGGCCATGGTGACAAGAGGTCAAAGCTGCCTATAAGATGGAGGATTTGCACTAGCTGTATTCAGACCGATGAAGCTGTTTGGATGAACAGCGAAACGTTTCTATCTCTCAAAAAAGAAGTCCAGTAGCCATGACTCAACTTCCAGATAAACTCACCTGGATGACTGAGAATCTTCACAGACATACCTAGGGTTGGTGTAAAATGGATAGAGTGATGAACTCCAGGAAGCATGGGTTGGAAAACCTACTCAGCCATAATATCTCACTGGAATGTAAAAATGACTCATTCTGACATCCCTTGAAAGCCTTATTAGGGTAGTTAAAAGTCTCTTCCAATTTTACGACCCATCATACATGGACCCCACGCCAGCATGGTAGTGGTGGGTCCTTTCCAAACATTACCTTAGG
The DNA here is from genome assembly GCA_023846285.1 of Phrynocephalus versicolor. Taxonomy (NCBI): domain Eukaryota; kingdom Metazoa; phylum Chordata; class Lepidosauria; order Squamata; family Agamidae; genus Phrynocephalus; species Phrynocephalus versicolor. Next base: position 5,713,072 of record JAHTLZ010000038.1, on the reverse strand, counting down.
CCCCAGTCTCACAACGATTTTGCTGCTCTTTTTGCTGCGAAGGACTGCGCAGCAAAAGATCGTGCCTTCACTTCAAAGAGCAGTATTTTGGTACCCTTGCCAACCACGCGCCTGGAAGCAAAAGCAAAGCAAAAAGTGTTCTGCTTATATACTGCCCCATACCACTACAAGTGGTCTCTGGGCGGTTTACAATTTTAATTACAGTGTGCAGGCTACACATTGCCCCCCCCCCCAGCAAGCTGGGTACTCATTTTACCGACCTCGGAAGGATGGAAGGCTGAGTGAACCTTGAGCCTGCTACCGGGGATTGAACCCAGGTCGCGGGCACAGTTTTACCTGCAGTACAGGCATTTAACCACTGCGCCACGAAGCGCAGTTTAACTGCAGCATTTTGTACCTCTGCTAGAGGTTGTGTTAAAATACATTAGTTATTGATGCGCACTTTTTAAAGCCTCAAACGAGCCCAGAAAATTTGCACCAATTAGATTCCTACCCTTTTACTGCCACTTCCTGTAGTTCTGCCTTGGTAATTGTTTATGCTACTGAATTGGTGACATAACAGCATGCCGGCACAATTTTTACTGGCTTTCCACCTGCAATTACAATTGGTTTTAAGAAGAAAAACTGCTATGCAGGTCTTTGCCACAAGGGAAAACATGCTTGTAAACCAAAACACTTGTATATCAAAGCAAATTTCCCCATGAGATATAATGGAGACTCAGATTATTCATTCTGGGGCCCCACAGGCCATGTACTGTACATACAAAATGCCAAAACTCACAAAAGAAGTTGGCTAGAAATCCATGTCCACATCATGGTTTTGGTACCTGGCTGCGGAATCTGCTCTGCTTGGGACTAACAATTGGATTGTACTCGGTGTTTTAAATGTCACAATAATAAAGTTCCCCTGGGAAAGTTGGGCAGTATATAAAAGGAAGGAAGGAAGGAAGGAAGGAAGGAAGGAAGGAAGGAAGGAAACAAACAAACAAACAAATAAATAAAGTGTAATTTATAGCCACACTTGACCAGATGCCCTGTGACTACAAATGGTTTTAAAATAAGAAAGGCTATTGAAAACAAATTAAATAAAAATATAAATATAAAGAAAAACACAACCCTAACCTGCACTCTCCTACTCTCCTTTGAAAATGTTCCTGGCTGGTGCAAAGGAGATCTCCCTTCCTTTTTCCTCCCCTTGCTTTTGAGGTTCGTTTAAGATGGAACAATCCAGACAATCACCCGCAATCCACCAGAGAGAGAGAGAGAGAGAGAGAGAGCATTAGCTCACACGTGATCATGTGACCTGCTCCAGTGCTCATATTGCAAGACATTGCTTGTTGATCAAGACAAAATAGATCAGAAATGGTTTGTATTCTTGCAAAACCATAATAAACCAAGGTACAGTACTCATAAACCAAGGTATTACTGTAGATAGGATGTATGCATAATGGAGCAAGTTAGGAAGAATGTATAAAAAGAATGCACACATTTTTCCATTTTAGTTTCCATCCATCATTATGGAATTATTATGTTTCTTTTCACATGCTCTTTTTAGTTTTAATGTTACCTTTGAATGTTGTAAGATGCTGCTTCCAATTCCCTGTTCCTAACTTGAGTATATCTTAAATGTTCTGGGCTGCATATTGTACCTCAGTATTGTAAGCTGCCTTGGGTCTTTCCAAGGAGAAAGGCGGGGTAAAAAATATTCAAAATAAGCAATCAATAATAAATACATTTCAGTATAAGAAGGAAATGTTTTTTTTTCATAACATGATACAAACAGAGACTATAAGAAGATAGACATGGGGACAGGAGAAACACAGTGAAATTAAGCCTCAGAGAATGTCACATTACTGTTGTAACCTCACACCAGGTGTAAAGCAACAAAAATCAGGGTGTTAATGCAAGATCTTGCGTGAGTCTTTGAAGAACTGAACACAGATTTCTCCATAGAACATCTGAGAGTCCCACCCGCTCTGCTCCCTCCTCCTTAATTTCTTAACATTCTGCAAAAACATAGCACCCAAGAAGATGTCTGCCACACAGAGTGATGTGTATGAACCATAACTCATTATTCTGACAAGCTGAGATGGAGCGAGGGGACCTGGCATGGAAGACGTTATAGCAAAGACTGGGTACAACAGACAACGGGAAATGAGAGTGAGCCTTGGTGTCAAAGGAGCACACATGGCTTCCTCTCAGTGGACCGGATGCAGTAATGAGTTACACAAGAATGCCAATAATCAGCTGTCAGTTCAATTGCCCATCACCGGTATGATGAGATCAGTGTTTAGAAGGCGCTCTGATGAATGCTGGGCCTTTGTGTGTGTGTCTAAGAGATCCACAGCAACGTTACCAGCTGAGCTAAATGCAGCAGCAACAGAGGCAGGCAATGAAAACCTGAGGCCCTCTAGATGCTTAGAACATTTAACTCCCATCAGCAAGGAGTCACTGTAGTAATAACAAAGGAAGGTTCTAAAATGGTTGCTCCTTCTCAGTTAACTACTATTGGCTGATATCTTATTGATTACATAAGGGGGTCAATGTTTATCATTGTACGTTACTCTGAATCAGTGGGTGGTTGGAAGCCAACTCCTACATATGTTCTGTGGTTTCAGATTGACCTACTTCAGTTGTGACAGACAACACTAAAGTAAATTGCAACCAGAGTGGGACCATTTTGAGTCAAGGGGCATATGAAGGAACATATTTCCTGATTTCCCCTTGGGTTCAATTGGCTTACTCTAGTGCAACTAGATGTATGAAAGAAAACAGGTCACGTACCACACAGTCTCTGGCGCCTATGTACAAATGCCAGGAGTATGGGAAACAAGCAAGAAAATATGGAAATTTGAGTTCAGAAGGATAAATAGGATTTGATAGGGATAACTCTTGGGACTGGAATGCAGTAGTTGAAAGATATAAATTGTTCAAAAAAACCCAAGAAAGAATAGAAAAGGAGGTAGAGCCGCAGTTTACATTAAAAATGCATAGTGCCACCCAGCAATACAGGAGAATGAGTTTAGTTTTCAAATCAAGAGCATCTAGATTAATGTAATTGCAGTGAAAAACAAAATGAATGTTGAAAGTAGCTACTAACCACCCAATCAAGGAGAGGATTTGGATGAAACCTGAAAAACAAATGGCAAGGATTTTAAAGAGACATGACATAGTAGCAATGGGAGGCTTTAGTGAAGGGATGATATCTGTTGGTGAATCCTGTCAAGTATGGCCCCTCCAAGATATTGTTGGCCTGTATCGTTGATAATTTTCTCCCACAAGAAGCAAGGAAAGAAACAAGACTAGAATGAGCCTTGTGGCGCAGGTGTTAAATGCCTGTCCTGCAGGTAAAACTGTGCTCACGACCTGGGGTTCAATCCCAGGTAGCAGGCTCAAAGTTCACTCAGCCTTCCAGCCTTTCAAGGTTGCTAAAATGAGTACCCAGCTTTCTGGGTGGTGGTGGCAATGTGTAGCCTGCATTACTGTAATTAAAAACACAACTGTAAACTGCCAAAGAGACTACGTGAAGTGGTATGGGGCGGTATATAAGCAGAACACTTTGCTTTGCTAGTTATCCTTGACATGATTCTAACCAGTAGATGTGTCCTGGTGACAGTAAGGGGAGCTGTAAGTGAGAGTGACAAAGATTAGTAAGAACCCATGGCAGGACCCAGTTATTTTGGTAGGTGGCGAACACTCCAATGTCAAGCCCCACACACAGAGCACACACACAAACAGGGTTCAGTTCTTTGCCAAGATCTTTAGTGGAAGGCCAATCAAGTTCAAGTCCTTTACTAATAATCAAATGCCAGATAAATAACAGAATCCAACTCCCATCAATTACCAGTCCAAGTCAAAACCAGAATATCTCATGGAAACCAGATGCCAAACCCAAGGGAACAGATCAAGCTGTTGTCCAGGAAACCAGTCCGAAGTCAGGAAACAGAGCCAAGGTCAGAAACAGACAGGAACGTGGTTGCAAGTTCAAATGACACATTGCTCCCACAGAGAGCTCAAGGTGAGCTTGCCAGGTTTATCCGAAAACAGGGAACACACCCTTACTTCTGAAAAGGCTTCTGCTAGTACTCAGGGCTTGCCGACCTGATTCTCTGCCTAGCATCAAAGACTCTTTCCCTAGCTCTTCTGGTAGCACATTGTTGCTGTATCCTGCTCACAGCCGTTCTAGGAGGTGAAGATACGTTTTCAGCTGAGTCATCAGACCGAGTTGCTTGCTGATTTAAGCTGCAAGGCTCCTCCAGCAGCTCTTCACCATTTAGCCCCTCAGAGTCAGGTTCTGTGGCAGGCATCCAACGTGTGAGGCATTCAGAATAAAATAGACAAGCATTTGTGAGATGTACCATATTTTCCCATCTATAAGACGCCCCCATCTATAAGATGACACCCCCCACACTTTTCTGAACCAAAATTACAGTTTCACTACTGTATGGTCCTCTCTTTGGCTTACTTCCATGTGTAAGACAACTCTTAATTTTTAGTCTAACAATCTAAGACAAAAATAGTCTTATACTGTACATGGAAAATAATGTACTTTGATTTGAATTCCTTCAGAGTGCCTTAATGGCTTTCTAGGGCCCTTCCACCTCCCTGTTTGCATCCCCAATCATGCATCTGACTACATAAACAAGAAGCATCTAAGAACCTTGTCACAGTTATAACCACATAAGAACCTAAGAACAGCCTTGCTGGAACAGGCCACAGCCCATCCAGTGCAGCATTCTGTCTCACACAGCGGCTCACCATTGGCTTCAGCGTATTCCCAAGCAGATGTCTTCACCTGCTTACGATTTCCTGCAAATGGCATTGAGAGATCTCCTGCCTCTCTCTCCAATCCGGAGGTTGTTATTAGGTTTTAGAGATTTTCATGCCCCCATTGTGCATGCATGCGGACGTGTGCCCGTGCACACACACACACGCACAATGAGAGACATTCCCCCAAGGTTAAAACTGTAGTGCTTTAGATTTTTAGTAGAACAGTGTTAGCAGAACAATAACTTCTGGGCATAGAAAGGTAACATAATTGGTCTATATTGTAGCAATATTGAAAACGAGAGTGCTTCAGTGAAAGCTAATATAGCTCGACTTAATAATTTCCTTCAAGACTGAATTTGAATGTCTATTTCACCCAGCTTGAGGCAAACAATTTCTGCCTGTACATTCTAGTGAAACTTACCAGGGGGTCATGCAATATATTTCAGTTCTTTAGGTTTTCCAAAGTGTGCAGAAGTTTAACAACATTCCCCCTGGTGTTGTTTTCACCGATAATTTGATCTTAATGGACAGCATTCGTTAGGCTGTTCTCATGTGCTCCCCCCCCCATCAATGCAGTGTAAAGCAGCGGTTTTGGGTCTATAACCTGGAGATGTGATTATCCCTATCAGTTGTA
>JAHTLZ010000038.1:5680990-5705990 GCA_023846285.1 Phrynocephalus versicolor | reverse complement strand
AGCAAGGTTTTGAGTGCCTTTTTTAAAGGCGGGCAGGGACTGTGCAAGGCGCAGCTCACTCGGGAGATGGTTCCAGAGCGAGGGACCAGTCACCGAGAGGCGCTGTTACGGGTTACCGATTGCATGGGTTACCCTGGGCATGGCCACTCGGAGTGAGAGCGCCTTATCTCGAACATCCAAATATGTCCAATGGAATGGTATTTTCCCCTTGTTCCCGATTTAGAGTAGTGTAGGATAAAATTCCCTGGGCATTGAAACATACTAAACCTGGGAATAGGGATACATATAAGATTTGACCATTATAAAGATCTTTAAATAGCAGCTTGCTGTGCTTTGCGGGGGAAATCCATAATGGTCCCCCCGCTCCTAAAATGTCTTCTGAAGGATGTGGAAGTGCTCTTAATGTATGCTGCTCATCCCTTGAGGAAAGTAGGGTGATCTTTCATCAAAGAAAGGTACCTCTCTTTTCCCCCTGTCTTTAAAAAACAGCAATTATGCACAAATGGCACCTGATTTATATGAGCCTGAGCCACCGGCCAGTGGTGAGTCACTGCAATTTATTGCCAGCCGTCACTTGTACATGATAGGTTTGTAACAAATATCTCCCGCATATTGTTAAATTAATCTTCCATTTAAAATTAATGGAGTTAGACTCCCCAGGTTCAATGTAATTTCGTGTTCACGGGTAGGGAGCGACGTGCGCTGAATGCAGACTGAGGAGAGGCCAAACGGCCTCATCTTTCATCACCTTGAACCGGGTGACTAGGACAATTCCCGGCAACAGCTAATGAGATTGAGCTCATGGTGTCTCCTGAGGATGCCCGCTCAAAGCTGAATTTCTGCTCGGCTCCAACCGCCTTCGTCTTATTTTAATAATTCCTCAGATATGACAACCCTGATGTTGTGTATGAAAAAGTGAGCCTTTGGATAAAAGACAGAGAAGGCGGCGGCGGCAGCGGCGGTGGTGGTGGCGGCGGCGAGGATGAAATGAATTTTACATCATTACTTCAAAACCATAACTGGCAAAAGCGAACATGTCACCGTTAAAAATGTACTAAGCATTTTAGCTGTGAAATACGATGACAGTAAGCGGGAGTCATGCTTCCAGTCCCTATTAGGACCTGCCTTTACCTCAAGCATTATTTTTCCTGTCATGTTTACCCACCGCTGCCACTTGACTGCGCGTTTCCATTTTGAAAAGGAGAGAAAGGGACAGAGCGAAAGAGCAAATGTGAAAGGTTCAGAATTTCCTTTTATTTGTCCATCCATGGGTCTAATACTATAAGGCATCATTTGAGTCACGTGGCATTAGACATGGCGTTTGTCTTTCTTTGGACGCTTGTACACGACCTCTAAAATCCGCTGACAATTTCAATTCGGACCAGAGATCATGGGGTGTTGTTCCTCTTCCTGTGTTCCCACTCTTCTGCACTCCATTGCTCCTGTCTGGGTGAGGGGAGGGAGAAAAAAAGGGAGAAAAGAATGCAGGCTCACCTCCGCTCACCTCCGCTCACCTCTGTCTGCCGTCACAGAAGCCCCGTTAGGAATTCCAGTCTGTTAAAGGGGCGGGGGACAAAAAACAAACAAACAGAAGGCGAGGAGAGCTGGCATCCACAGCTTTACAATCCGCATTGGAAGTTTCTTTTACTTCCAGAGACCAGGTACTTGTAAAATGCGCGGGGACGCGCTTAGGTGGGTGTGGTCGTACTTAATTTTTTTTAAGTCCGCAGCTGGTGGGAAAACAATTTTAAGCTCCGCATCTGGGAGCCCTTTCCCTCGGATTTTAGGGGTTGTGTAAAAGCAGCCTTTAATTATAGAGAGTTCTGGTCTGTATCGTAGCAGAAAACAGCCATTATGTAGTTTGGATGTATGCATTGTTCCTTCCCAGGGTTGGGGTTTTAAAAAGCCCCCTTGTCCCTAGAGGGAGTTGCCCCTTCCTTCAAACTGCTGAGTCCCTGAGGGAGGGGTGTAGTCCTATAATTTTGTCTTGGTCACTGTAGGTCATTCTAATCCTTAGTGTGGTGCTGATTTAAAAAAATTGTCCCTGCCACTCTAGTTAAATAAGGAAGAGCCCAAGGAAGATGCCAGATTGTCATCACGTGTAGGTCAGCAATGTGTCTCCATGGTGGGACAGAAGGTTCTCCATGCTGTCCAGCTTTCTTACAGATGGGAAGAGGTACTGGTGATTGGTGTCCTAAACACACGCACGCACACACACACAAACACACACACACACACACACAGGCTTTATTTTGAATGAACCTTCCATATCTGCCTCCAGCATGCATCTGAAGAACTGAATGAAATGTGTTTGTGGCCAATGGTTAAATGTACACATCAATCTGTGGAGCCCCCTGCCACAGGAGGTAGTGACGGCATGTGGCCTGGAGGCCTTCAAAAGGGGATTGGGCAGATTCCTAGAGGAAAAGTCCAGCACAGGTTACAAACCATGAAGAAGATGTATAATCTCCAGGCTTAAAACTGGGGTACTTCAAGGGCCAGATGTAAGGGAGTGGTATCAGGAGATAGATATCTAGTCTCATGCGCTTCCAGACACATCTGGTGGGGCCACTTTGAGATACAGGAAGCTGGACTAGATGGGCCTTTGGCCTGATCCAGCAGGGCTCTTCTTAGGTTCTTATGCTCTTATGTTCAGAAAAGGCAAAGGAGGAAATGGCGGCCTTTTCAATTTATGGTACATCCGTGTTCTTGTGCATTACCTGCTGAGATGATAAACTGTGCCCCCCCCAAGATATTTTTGAAGTAGAACACTTGTAAGGTTTGTCCAATGCCTTACTGGCCACCAGTTTGTCCAGTGCCTTACTGGCCACCATAGGATTGGCTGTCTGTTCATAATAGGATGGTGACAAGATCCTCCTTGCTGCATTAGAAGCAAGAACCATCCCTTCTTTCCTCTGAGATTTAATTTTTACAGACTCTCGAACAGTGGTGGTGAACTTTCCACCCTCCAGATGTTTTGGACCGCAGCTCTCAGAATTCCAAGCCTGCATTGCCAACAACAAAGGACTGTGAGAGTTGTGGTCCAAAACATCTGGAGGGCTGAAGGTTCACCACCACTGCTCTAGAGAGACAATTGAATCTGAAAAATGGAATCATTAGCTGCCAGTCCACGAGTTTTCATAAGGCAAATCCCAAGGCTTGGAAACACATTGAGCCAAAGAAAGTTATCAAAACGCCCTATGGTTCATCTTCCAGGCTTGTCTTTGTTTCGGCTCTCTTGTTCTTGTTTCTAATGATATCCCACAATGCTTCCTAGCAGCCCAATATCCCATGGTACTTATTGAGAAAGACATTATGGAATGTTTAATGGTGACGATTTGCAGATGCTCATAGGATAAAGCACCACAACCACTATCATTAACACGGGAACCTTTGTGAGGGACCCAGTGGTAAAGGAGGAGGCGTACTAAGGCTGTTACACTGCCATCTGGTTCCAGAACAAGGGGGAATTCCCCAAAGAAAAAAGACTATTTGTAGAGGCAACAGGCCTTTGTGTGTCTGTTCAAAAATCAATGATATTAAGTTCAGAGAGATTTACTTTCAGGAAATGCGTATTAGATTACAATGTTAAAGGTATTTTATGAAACGGATAGGTAGATCAAAGGAGCATAAAGGGTGCAGCTGTTTAAGGATGAAAGGCATATTGTTTTCCGTGTTTTTGTTGTTTCGGTTGCAAGAGGTAGAAGAGGGGACCCTAGAAAATTAGAATCCCGATTCCCTAGTTCCATGCAGATCACAGACGACTCCATGTGCATCAAAAACCTGTGAGACTTGTGATGATCTTTGAATTAGATTTATTAGTGTCTTCAATATCTGTAGAAGCTGTAATAAGCTTTAAGTAAACACTATCAATTTTCATGATAAGATTTTGATAGCAGGGTCCTTTCTTTCTGTTTGTCTACAGAAGTTATAAATTACAGAGCAGCTGTTTCTTTCTTTATGGAAATGTGTCCATGATGAGGCAAGACGGCATCTAGCACTCTAGCACATAATGTGGTCTGAAAGAGAGGGGCTCCACTGGTCCAGATACTGGTTCATGTTGAAGTGAAGGAATCTGTTGCGACCATGTGCATTCACAAACTCCCAGATACCAAAGTGTGAAAAGAATACTTTGCTATCTGGTCTAGTCCTGTGTATACAGTAGGACCCCCGTATCCACTGAATAGACCTTCCTGAAATGACACAGCTTGGCAAACAGAGGCAGGTGGGGCATCCAGATTAACCTATAAGAAAATCACTTCCACAATAAACATGTTTGCCTACAATTGGTGTTAGTGTGTGGGTGTACTGAACTAAATAGGAGTTGCATAAAGGTAAAAAAAAAGTGTGCATAGGTGTGTAGGGAAAGTTTTTTTCCTTCTTAAACTGGGCATTTGATTGGCAGTACAAATAACTGATAGTCAGACATAGCAGAGCCTTTTGTTCAATTTGGCTCCGATTACAGAGCCTGTTAGTTGGAGTTACAACCTCTTTAAGAGCAATGCTTCCAGTAATAGGGGCCAAATGATTTTGGAAAGTTCAGATTTACTCGGCTCCCTACAGAAATGAATCCAGCTTCAAACATATTGATGTCAGCCGCCTCTGATGGGGCCCAGGGAGTTACGTGTGCTCAGCAAAGAACATGCAGCAAATGCAATGAAAGATCAGATAGATGATAGTGTCGCAGAAAGGCTAGCTCCTCTGAAGATCATCTCATCAACTGCTGTACAGTCAGGCTAAAATGAAGGCATGTGTGAAAAGAAACTTGGGTCGTTAAAAGGCTACTACTCTTCTCTGTACATTTCCTCTTCAATACACTTGTGACAGTCTGGTTGTGTTTGGACTTTCTTGTCAGCGGAGTCAAGACACGGGTTGTGTTTGGCCAAGTGCTTTCTGCCACATTCTCTCAGAGCATGCAGTCTAAGCTTTGAAAAGAATGGTGATTCCTCTTCCTTATTTAGTGCCCCTTTCATGCAGATAGATTTTCATCTCTTAACAGTAAACCTCCATATGCTAATATGATGATGATGATGACAACGACAATGACGATGACAACAACAACAATAACAACAACGATGATGTGGAAGAGGAGGTTAGGACATAAAATTGGATGGAAAGCCAATAACCCTGGGGGGGGGGAAGGATCTAGATAAGCTTGAGCACTGGACTGAAAACAACAGAATGAAGTTCAACAGGGATAAATGCAAAGTACTGCACTTGGAGAGAAGGAACCAACCACACAGCTACAAGATGGGGGATAACTGAGATGACTCAGCAATACATGGAGAAAGAGCCTGGAATCATCTTCAATCACAAGAGGAGTATGTGCCAGCAATGTGAGATGGCTATAAAAAGGCTAATGCTATTTTAGGGTGCATTAATACAAGCACAGTCTCCAAATCCTGCGAGGTACTAGTTCTCCTCGATTAGGCATTGGTTAGACCTCATTTCTGAGTACTGTATCTCGTTCTGGGCACTGCACTTCAAGAACGATGCTGACAAACTTGACCAAGTTCAGAGGAGGACAGCAAAGAGGGCTGGAAACCAAGTCATATGAGGAAAGACCAGAAGATGTGGGCATGCTTAGCACCGGGAAAAGGAGAGTGAGAGGAGATATGATAGGATTTTTCAAAGACCTCAAGGGCTGTCACACAGAGAAGGGGCAGGATCTGTTCATCATCCTAGAATGAAGGACGTGCAACAATGGGTTCAAGTTACAGGACAACAGATTTCAGTTGAATATTAGGAAAAGCTTCCTGAATGTTAGAACAGTACACCAATGGAACCAATGACTTGGGGAGGTGGTGAGTTCCCCAGTGCTAGTAGGATGGATGAGAAAGCCACCTGGGCCCCAAAGTCATGTGTTTGCTCCCACATGAATGAGAAGGAAGGGATATGTATCCATGGGTTTTACAAGCCAATGACAACCCTTCTGTCACATCTCTCATCAGTGCGTCAGAGAGACAGCATACTTGCTGGGTCCATGGATCTTTCTGGGACATGTCAGTTTCTATCCCATGCAGTAGGGGGTCTTCTGTTACCACCACTCTTCTTTGTGTACGCAGTGGGTTCAGTGCCTGTGCTTGGCTGAGTTTCAGTTCCTCTCGTGTACTCCTGCAAGGTTTCTTCTTTGACTTTGTCTGCTTGTAAGCAATATACCGCCTCATACCACTCCAAGTAGTCTCTGGGCAGTTTACAGTTTTTAATTACAGCATGCAAGCTACACATTGCCCCCTCCCCCCAGCAAGCTGGGTACTCATTTTACTGACCTTGGAAGGATGGAAGACTGAGTCAGCCATGAGCCGGCTACCAGGGATTGAACCCCAGGCCCTGAGCACAGTTTTACCTGCAGTACAGGCATTTAGCCACTGTGCCACAGGGCTCTCTGTCCAGTTCAGTAAGGAGTAATACACCACCACACAGTTCTTCCTCATCTGGAGAACAGCAGGAAATCCTCCATCTGCAAAACACTCCACAATCACCTCTATGGTAGCTGCTCCCTGGCGCCTTTTCACCAGTAACTCATTACCCATCACCGTTCATGAGAAGGACCTTCAACTGCGGTCAGTCTTCTAGTGGCTCAGGATCGTTGTCAATGGGGAAGGCCTAATGCCAAGTGCGTAGCACTAAAGGCACAGCATGGTTTGCAGTAATCCATCTTCCCATTTCTCCTTAATGCTTGCCTCCAGCTGGAAGAGTAGCCAGGATTTGGAGCACCTGGGGACAAAGTTCATTTTTGTGCCCTTCCTGCCGCCGCCCCCACATTGCACCCATCCAGCAACAGGGGCCGAACCCTGCAGGTATGGTGTGGGTGCGTGCACATGTGTGCACACAGGTGGATGGGCACTGTGTGTGTGTGTGTGTATGCATGTGCCTTACACTTCTCCCACCAAGGCAAGGAAGAGGAGGAGGAGGCCACCACGGCCACCACACTCCTGCCTTCCTACCTACTTCGCCGCTCGCCTGGCGCGTGGAGGCGGCAGTGCGGGTGCTGTCACCAAGACTTAGGGGAAAGGAGGACTGCTGGGCGGCAGGAGGGTGCACAGCTTCCTCCTCCTGCTCCCCCTCCAGGCACCCCCAGATTGCTGTGCCCAGGGCAGAGGTACCCTTCTGCCCCCCAAGATATGCCCCTGCCTCCAGCATTTGACATTCTCTTTGCTTGAGACTTCCCCTGCCCTCACTGCTCTGCTCTGTTCAAAGACTACTGAAGGCCACCAAATATCTTCCCCTGAATGCGAGTGTGTGAGTGTGTGCAGAGGGCCTCAAGCAACCTCACTTGCCAAAAATATAGGTTTCTCCACCTCCTGACAATAATATCCACCTTGATATAAAGATGTTGCAGACATCTTATACCTCACCATCCCAGTATCTTTCTATTGGATGGGCAGCGCTGCAGGAATCCTGGACTCCCTTCAGACCTCTGTACTGACGATGCAGAGCTCCCCTGCTTACGGTACTTCCCTATTCCATTATCCCTCCTCTTGAGTTCTCGTCTTGAACCAATAGGAACAAGGCAACGAACAATACAGCTCCATAGCTGTTGGAGTGGTTTGTTTTCATTTGAAAAATCCTGATTGGGAAACTTGCATAGGGAAATCTTGGCGCCATTTGTTGTAGTACAGCCCTGTGCAATCTGTGTGGCTAATGGGTAATTATGAAGTGCGGGGGAACATCATTTCTCTCCACCTTCACCCATCCACACAGCAGAAATTTTCAGTGTACAAACATTTCCTGGATGTTGGGGGTTGGGGGACAATTGCACCAATGAATTTGCAAGATGTGAATGACTCCTAGGAAACTTGGAATGGCGTTTCATCTGCTCCTTTAATAGAAAGGCAATGAGAACATTTGCATGCAAGTGGTTGATCATATGTTAACTAAGAATTACTTAATTGCCTTAATGGTTTAATTTTATTTGTCACTAATCTGATTAGGAAAAGAGAACTAGTGGGTGGGAAGCTGCAGGAGAGTTGACTTTTTTTTTTAACAGCATTAGAGAACTTGTGGTGGATTTACTATATTAGGGTAGTGCCCTACTGTTTCTGTTGTTCTTCCCCTATCCCTTCCCCTCAACACTTTTTTTGCAAGGTTTCCGGATCCTTCTGAGAATAGCCCCGAAATACAAGGCTCTAATAACATGCATTAATTTCTGTCTTAGATAAGGTGGGGGGTCCGTGCTGTATCTTGCTGAGTAATTTAATAGGGTCTCAGATCTAATTTAATAGCTCCTTTATGTCTCTGTCAGGGACAGTTAAGACCGATTGGTACAACATCTTATAGAAGTCAATAAATACATTAATCTCCCAGGAGCTTGTGACAACAACTGTGTTAGCAACGGGAGAGAGCTACAAGGACAACTGAGCTAAAGGGGGGAAAAGTGGGATGGGGGAGAGTGGAACCGTTTGGAAAATGGACAGGTCTAAAACTGGTGTTAGTCTCAGCTGGAGAAACCTACACCATCCTAAAAAAAGGAGGGGGGGAAAGAAAGAAAGGAAGAGATAATCGTGATTTATTATGCAGTAATTGTTACCTAAATGTTTTTGAATAAGCAAAAATCACATCTGTTTAGGAGTAAGTTCTGGGCCGAGAGAATCCCCTTTGAAATGCTGCCTGCCTTCTGAAATTCTGTAACTGTACACAGAAAACAACATCCTTATTTCCCCGCTGAGTCCATTACATTCCCAAGTCAAACAGCATCTTCCCCTCCATTCCCGTATTAAAGCCTTTGATTTAATGGAGGTTTTAACTACTAGTTCTTTGGGGAATTTTCCGTCGGCTCTGCACAGATTAGGTTATTGGAAAGTATAGTTATTTGCTTGTAAAGTGGCAGTTCCGTGTCAAAATTGATTTTCTCTGGTGCTGCAGCAGTAAGGCAGATAAGCCTCTGCTTTGCATCCAAAATAACACGATTTCTCTGCCTGAATAGGAAACCCTCCCCCTCCGTTCTCGGTGCAAGTGCTTCATTGACACGGCTGCTTTGAAGAGTGGCACAAAAGCATTACGAAACAATGGGGGCCACAGCTGGGACCTCTCCAGTTTTCTCCATCCTTGACTACGCCAGGTCCTCTGCAGGGGAAATCATCACAGGAGTTGTGAATGTCATCTTTTTGAAGGGCCATCAGGGGTCAGTCCTCGACTTGGAACAAGGGTTTTAAGTCCGCACGTTCTATCCTTACGCACGAGGTACGAGGTCCCTCAAGATGATTCTCCTTAGACTGCTACCACACTTCTGATTGAAAATGCCTTTTACTTAAAAACAAGGCGCCTTAAAAATCACTGTCTGGTTTTCAAAACGATTTATCTGAAGAACCTCCTCGGCCACGCCCATTTTTGTCCACCGTGGTGCTTTTTCTTGTGACGGCCACTGGGGGCGGTGTTTTTTTACATCACTTCGTGCGTCTCCCTTTTAAGCAATTTGGTTGAATTTGTGGACATACTAAGTCGATTTCCTCCCCCCCCTTGCTCCCTGTTCTTAGCCTTTTTGCTTTCAGAAAACACAGAAAACAGAATCTTACCGCCATGCCAGGACGTTTACCAACTTTGTTATGCAAAAGTTTCAGCTCGTTGTCACTTAATTTAATTGCCTTGGTTCTTTAAAACCAAGTTTTAAAGCGGTTCCATAAAGTGAGATCTGGAAAGCCGATTGCTAGCTACCCGCTGAAGTGCGAACAGCAAAACCGCTATAACCAACACGTGACCACGGGAGGGGGAAAAAGGCGATCCAAAATAAGAAGTGCTCACGGAAGTGCGGTAGCGGTCTTACTGTGAGAAAGGTTGTGGGATTTCCTGTGGCTCTTCACAGGAAGAGAAGAATATTTTTGTCCGGATTGAGCAAAATTGTATAACATCGTGCAGCTGCGCAAAAACGACAGTGCTACTGGCTCGTGGCACTGACGAAAGGATCAGAAGCACTTGAGGCATTGTTTGCGTCTTTTTAGGCAATTTGTAAATGTGCGTGGGCATGTCTTTTCTCTTCTGCCTCTTGCTAGGTCAGTTTGTTTTATGATTGATTTTCTACTTATTTTTGTTCGCTTAGTTATTGTATTTTGTATTTTGTAACTTTAAATTAATTTGCTTATGTTTTGTGTTATTTGATTAATTGGTTATTGTTAGCTTATAATTTATATACTCTTTATTACTATAAACTGCCCAGAGTAGCCTTCGGGCTAGGTGGTGCGGTATACAAATCCAGTTCAATCCAGTTCATCCAGTTCATCCATCCATCCATCCATCCAATAAATACATAAATAATACTGCTTTAAGTTGGGGTGAGCAACTGTCCTTCCCAACATTTTTTGCTTACCGATTATAGCCGGAATAGCCAGAATAGTTGATATCGAAGGACTAGAGGTGTTTCAACTGGTAAATATTTCGGGGGGGGGGCTGTTCCCCCAACCCTGTTCTTTGTTTTCAGCCTAAATAAAGCATTCCTGAATTGTGAGCCATGAGGCTGACAAACATTGGAGCTAACCTTTGACTTGTCACCTTTTGGACAAATCCTAATGAAGAAGTAGAGCAGAAATCAGCAGATGGCATTGCAACGGTTTAAATGCACACTGGATAATCTGCCAGACTTTCCAATCAGTCGTTGGCTGGTAATCTGTGAGATTTAGACGTTTCATCCCATTAAGGTTAATGCCGGCTTACTCTTTGGCTGTTATCAGGAGATGATGAGAAAAAAAGGAACACAATAAGAGAAAGGCGGGGGATGTTGGCACCAGCCTTTAAACACAACACAACTAGATCTATTTATAGGAATTCCCGATGGACAGAAATATGTATATGTTGTTGCTGTCCATGGCG
Organism: Phrynocephalus versicolor; assembly: GCA_023846285.1. Taxonomy (NCBI): domain Eukaryota; kingdom Metazoa; phylum Chordata; class Lepidosauria; order Squamata; family Agamidae; genus Phrynocephalus; species Phrynocephalus versicolor. The sequence continues at coordinate 5,695,187 of JAHTLZ010000038.1, read as the reverse complement.
ATGCACATGGAGATGAGCACCTGCAGTGCATCAAACAGAGAAAAAAAGGAAGTTTGTGGTTCAAAACCACCATTTTGTTCTGTGCAGTAGTAAAAATTAGGCTATGCACCATGTTCAGGTGGTGCCCGAATTACTGACTACAGCAGTCTGATTCAGATGGATAGATATCAAGTCTGGATCAAAGCAGAAAGGCAAGGTTCACTTCTGGAGCAAAGCAACTGCAAATTTCCAAAATGATTTGTGTCTGAAGTCCAAACCAGTCTATGGGAAGCATAAATGATTTCTATTGCATCTTTGTTTATTATTAGAAAATGCAAATTTTAAAGACACCTAGTCCAGAAATCTCACAAGCTAGCTGCTTGAAATTTGGCAGCTTTACTCCTAGCTTTAGGGTCTTTTGTATCTCAAAGATTTGCATCTCTATCAGGGCAAACTAAAATAAAATAAAATAAAATAAAAAATTATAGCTGATTTACACATCAACTCTGATATGGGGCACAGTTTAAATTAGATGGGGCATAGATCCTTCCATGCTGAAACAGGATCTATTCCAAAACCAACAGTTGGCCTCTAGATTGCATCAGGGACTATGTTCCGCCCAAATAAAAGCATTGAGTGCTTTTCATTACCATATGAGTTCACACTCTTCCCTGTTTGAGTTTTTAAAGATTTAGATTTAAAGATCCAGTTTTAAAGATTTTAAAAAATCATGATTGTGCTTTTTGTTATCAGTAGCATGATCAACTACTGAGGGTGGTGTGTATGTGTAACTCAAAAAACCACTTTTTAAAACCTTACTTCTCTGGAAAGCCCAATTAGTTCTGGAGGAATCGTAGTACATTGGCACCTCTACTTACGAGTTTAATATGTTCCAAAAGCAAGCTCATAAGTCAAATAACTCCTAAGTAGAGCAGTCACACCTAAAAAGTCAATCAATCAACCATTTAAAAAAAATGTAAGTAGAGAAGACCACATCTAAATTTTTTAAGGCAGCAGTTAAAACGTCAATGGTTTTCCGCTCTTAAGTTGAATTGCTTATAAGTAGAGCCGCTTGTAAGTAGAGGAACCACAGTAGTAGTAGTAGTAGGACCAGCAGGAGGAGCAGCAGGAGCAGCTTTATTATGGTCAAAGGCCAGAAACATCAAACAATTTCAAGTAAATGCAATTTGAAATAGGAAGTAAGTACAAAATTATAAATTCTTCCATTAAAACCATAATAAATCCACCATTTCTTGCAAGTCCATGTTGTATAATATAAAGCTTATATAAAGTTTATATACTCAGCTAAGCTGACTTAAAATAAGACTTTCTGCGCTACCTTGATTTCACACCCATACATATTGATTGGAAATGAAATCATAGAGTCACACAATCATTGTGGGGTTGGAAGGGACCTTGGAGGTCTTCTAGTCCAATCCCCTGGCCAAGGCAGGAGACCTCATACCATCTCAGACAGATGGCTGTCCAATCTTTTCTTGAAAGCCTCCAGCAATGGGGCACCCACAGCATCAGGAGGCAAGATGTTCCACTGTTGAATGGCTCTCACCGTCAGGACATTTCTCCTGATTTCCAGGTTGGCTCTCACTTTGATGAGCTTCCACCCATTGCTTCTTGTCCTACCCTCAGGTGCAATTGAGAATAAATCCATGCCCTCTTCACTGTGGCAACCCTTCAGGTCCTGGAAGACTGCTAGCATCTCTCCCCTCAATCTTCTCTTTGTCAGGCTAAACATTTTAGTAGTTTTGTTTGTACGATTCGGCCTCCAGTTGCATTTTTTCCCTTATTCAGGACGGAAAGAATTTGGCATTACACTAAGTAATTGTTCCCCATACCTCTGCCAATCTTTGGTTTTCTGCCTGATTCTGAATTTTGAAAACCAACAGGGGCTCTAAAAGTTTCCAGTGTGGATGCTGAGTCATCATATTCCATTTTCTTTTCTCCTATACGCGTGTCTCACTGCAATGCGAGCTCCTTTGCCAAAGTCTTAAGCCTGCCCAGAAGCACATCATGAACAAATTAAGGGCCACTTTTGACTTCCAAACTACAGCAAGGGAGGTAGTTTTGTGCACCCAGCCCTCCTTGGCCACCCCTGTGTGTTCATTCCACCACACTGCTGTTTTGGGTCATAAAACTGCCAAATTGCGTTAGTGGCTGTTTTGACATGTTGAATGAGAAAGACACTTCCAAATTGCTTGTGGCAAGGGAGCCCTTTTGTCTCAAGGTCTCTGATAAAAACAAAACGGCCTGCCATTTGTCTGCTGGAACACGGGCCTTCCATGTTGTAAGCCCTTTACAACCCCAAGAGAGAAGCTTTCCGTGCCTGCAAAATTATAGAGTCATAGAATCATAGAAATCTCAAGGGCCATCTAGTCCAACCCCCTGCCATGCAGGAACCCCCATCACAGTATTTCTGACAGATGGCCATCCAGCCCCTGCTTAAAAACCAAAGGAGACTCCACCACCCTCCATGGCAGCATCTTCCACTGCCGAACAGCTCTAAACATCATGACATCCTTCCTAATGTTCATATGGAATCTCTTCTCCTGTAGTTTGAAACCATTGCCCCGAGTCCTCCTCTCTGAAGCCACGGAAAACAAACCACTCCCCTCTTCAATAGGACATCTCATGAAATATGACAACCATGAAAAATCCCATGTCTTTTCAGGGCTAACTTGTTTTCTCTTCTTTCTTGGCAATGATTGCAACTCAACGGGCGGGTGGTGGTGGTGGTGCCTTCTTTAACTCACAGGACTCCACGGTGGCTGAGAATGGGTCCCTCTACCTGGCTAGAGATGTTGAAATGCTGCTTTAGTTAGGACCTGTCGGTTCATTCCTCTTGAGTAAGTGAGGACTTGTTTTACTCTCTCCCCCTCAAAAAAAAGAAAGAAAGAAAGAAAGAAAGAAAGAAAGAAAGAAAGAAAAAGATTGCCTGTCTAGTTTTTATTTATGCACTCACCTCTGTTTTGTGCTCCAAGTTATGAACCATGAATGTTTCATTTGCACAAATATTATTTGTGATTTTTATTTAGTCTATATGACTGCTAGCACCAGCCCCCTTCTTCCGGATCCTAGTCTTGGCATTTGGCTGTTTGCTGTGCTATATCCATGTTTATTTTTATTATTTTTAATACTCTATATAATTATAATTATAATTATAATTATAATTATTAATAATCTTTTTTCATTATTTGTACTTTGATTGGATTTGTTTGGGGTTTGTATATTTGGGCAGTTGTTTTTCGCAAGGTGTTGTACACCACCCAGAGTTCCCTCGGGAAAATCGAGTGGTTAACAAGTATAAAAATAAATAAATATAAATAAAATGGGCTGTCACACCCACAGACACACATCCCCCCCCCTCACTTCAGATTACTAGCAGATGATAAATAGCTACTGCTTTCCATTCCATTTCTCTCCGCGCAGCTTCTTTCCTGCCCTCTGGAGGCTTCTGACCTTTCAGTCAATGCCTTTCGCAGCCCCTCGGGGGCCTCCAGGGAACACTAACGGACTCGTGTTAATTGCCTGTGAAAGGACAGAAGCGGTTCCTCACTGGATGATTGGTGATTCCCTAGTGGAAAGAGCAGTCCTCTGGTCATAGGAGAGATCGATCTCCCAGGCACACACCCAAACAGATGGCATTGGGTCAATTCATCTCTCCTAAGCAGCTTGTCCTAATCAGTGGCCCCAGTGACAACAGGCCACATCCTCCGATGCCAGTGAGGAGAGAGGAGGGAGAAAAAAAGGACGGGGACCAAATAATTTGAATCTTCTGGTGGCGTCTGTCCTCATTTGGACCAGACACACACACAGCATAATCCATAAGACTTATAAAGTCAACCTTCCTTGTCTTTGCTCAGGGAAAGACTTTTATCTGCAGAATGGATTTCCAGCAACTTGCAGCTCAATCTTCCAAACGCATGGAAACAGAAAACAAAATGGGGAAAGAGGAAGATCTGGAACACTCATCTCTCTCTCCCTTTTAAAGCAAAGCAAAGCTTATGTAACACCTCATAGTGCTTAAAACACTCTCTGGGAGGTTTACGGTTTATTTATGCAGGCTACACATTGCCCCCTCCCCAGTGAGCAGGGTACTCATTTTATTGACCTTGGAAAGATGGAAGGCTGAGTGAACCTTGAGATGGCTACCTAGGATTAAAGCCCAGGTTGTAAACACAGTTACAGCTGCAGTACAGCAGTTTAACTACTGTGCCATGAGGCTCTCCTTAGGGGTATAAAAACCACAATATCATTGCCATCATCCCATAACATCTTCTAAAAGCAACCATTTGGTGCATTGTCACTCCTTCAATATATTTACCCTGCTTTTCCTGTAAAAAAAGAATTCAGAGTAGCTAGTATTCAAAATAGATACTATAAAACCATTGGCAGAAATGATAGAACAATACAGTAGGACTCCCGTATCCACTATCCATTAACCACTGATTCAAATATCCACGGTTGGTAGAGGGGAAAAATTAAATAAATAATTCAGCAGCCACAGAGCAAGCTACTGTCACAAACAACACCTGTAAAGCAAGGTACTGTTGTAAAACAGCAGCCATAACGCAACCTACTGTTGCAAAACAGCACCCATAAAGCAAGCTACTGTCAGAAAAAGGCAGATTGGGGGGCATTCTCTCTTATCTACCGTTTTCATTATCCACGGGAAGGCCTGGAACCGATCCCCAGTGGATACCGGGGTCCTACTGTACAAGATGTGGAGCTGACAACATAGGTAGGCAAATGCCGGGGCTACCAATCCTAATTGGTAGCAGATATGCCCAACATTGGGAGTCGTCCTAATCTTAGTTAAACATCAGGAGTAGGGCTTACCACTTTGGAGAAACCCTCATTTTCCAACACAATAGCCAAACGCAACCAAATGAATCTCACTGACACGGAACAATTACAGTATATACTGGATCACCTCTCCTGTATAAATAATGGAGTTATTAATAATGTTAATAAAAACAAACAATAATGTTTGTTTGCTTATATTAGTTAAACTGCTGACTTTTTCTCCAGAGGGGACCCAAGGCAGCTCACAGCAATTAAAAATGTACAATAATGACAATTTTAATATACTATAGAAAACTAAACCAATTAATCAAGTTTTGACTTTTTAATTTTATATATATATTTCATAAATAGACCATTTTCTAGACCAAATTCAACCTTATTTTTCAAACGCTTGCCTGAAAAGGACAGTCTTTTACTGAGGACAAATGAACAAGAGGCCGGGGGGGGGGGCCCAACCTGGCTTCTCCAGGCAGTTCATTCGAAAACCTGGGAGCAGCCAGAGTATTTAAGCCAGTGGTTCTCAACTTGTGGGTCCTCAGATGCTCCTGGCTGCAACTCCAAGAAGTCTTCATCACTAGCTGAGCTGGCTAGGATTTCTGGGAGTTGCAGTCCAGGAACATCTGGGGACCCACAAGTTGAGAACCACTGATTTAAAACATGTACAGTTCAAAATGTACAACTTTAAGAAATCTAATTCATGCATCTGAGCCAGAACAGACCCACTGCAATAGAGGAACTTGGTAAGTCTGTATCTCCAACACTTGAGCAATTTGGATTCCTCCTTTGAGCAAGGGGTAGCCTTATAGCAGTGGTGGCGAACCTTCGGCACTCCGGATGTTTTGAACCACACCTCCCACAGTCCTTTGTCATTGGCAGCACAGGCTTGGAATCCTGGGACTGATGGTCCAAAACAGCTGGAGTGCTGAAGTTTCACCACCACTGCTTTATAGGCTCCTGTAAATTCAATGATTCTGCTCCAATTTGTCTTGACAGTTGGATTTTTGACAAGTATGTTACGTGAAATAAACCAATAGGACGGTAATAAAAGGAGCATGTGTTGCACTGTGAAAGTAGAATTGTTGGAGAACATCACCTCTTCCTGTAAGCTGCCTCTGTGACATTTTGCTGAGTTCCTGCTGATTCATCCAGCCATCTTGCTTAGAAGATTGAAGAGGAGATTTGTTTGTTTTCCATGGCTTCGGGGACTAGGACTCAGGGCAGCGGTTTCAAACCAAAGGAAAAGAGATTCCATTTGAACATTAGGAAGAACTTCCTGACGGTTAGAGCTGTCCGGCAGTGGAATATGCTGCCACAAAGGAGGGTGGTGGAGTCTCCTTCTTTGGAGGTTTTTAAGCAGAGGCTGGATGGCCATCTGTCAGGAGTCCTGTGATGGATAGTATCCTGCATGGCAGGAGGTTGGACTGGGTTAGGGACCCTTGAGGTCTCTTCCAACTCTATGATTCAATGATTCTGTGACTCTATGATGCTTACATTCACCATAACAGTTAATTTTTGAATAGCTACACATCCTGGGAGTTCTGACTATCAGCTTAGTCTTTGATCCCAAGTCAAACTGTTCTGGGTTATTTTCTGAAGTGGCAAATGGGGGTTTGAAGCATTTGGTGGTTAGTGCAGATTCCTGTTGATTGCACATACTGTATTTTAAGCAAGGCGTAAACTCAAAATGAACTGAACAACCGTAGTGGGAGAAGTGCTAGGAGGGATGAAGTGGCTCACTGACTTGATGGACGTCTGCAGAAACATTTCCTATAATGTTTATGTCTTCTCTTTGGAGTTGTGGTGTATATCGTGGGAGTATTGGAAGTGTCACAGATGCTATTGCTTCCTCCAAAGTGGCTCCCTGCCTTCTTGTATCTTTTCTATGCTTGGAAAGAGCTGGTCAGAGTGTGACTAAGAGCCGGAATGTTGGAAATAAGCCATGACATACAGAGATGACTTCCCTATTAGCACATTGACCGTACTGGCACCTGAACTGGTGTGTCTTCTTGCTTCATGTCTTTGTCAGGTAGACTTATGACTGTCTCTTCACCTTCTTCCACGGTTCTTCTCTCTGCCTGTTCTCCTGTCTGTCCATTGTCCTTCTTCCAGGGTTTTCTGGGGGAGAATGCACACGTATCCTTTTCCAGCCTCGGTTGAGGGGGAAATGAACTAGGCTGGTTGTTTAAATGATAGATCCCAAAGTGATGATGCAAGGAGTGAGTATGCACTCATAATTTCACTCTTATGAAATGGGGAAGCTCTCAAAATGCAATTCATCCATCACTGTTTACTTTTCTTCCTCCTTTCCTAATACCACTAATATTTTCTTTCTGGGAGAGAAATCCTTATTCGTGTTTTATTGGTGACTTATTTAGTTGATGCTACCATTTGTCTTTTGGCATCTTAGTTTTTTTGCAGTATATTTACTGTTTCCATATAACATATTTTTCATTCTATAAGACAGAGGTGTCCAAACTTTTTGCAAGGAGGGCCAGATTTGGTGAGGTGAAAATGTGTGGGGGCCGACCATTCAGCCACATTTGGCCCCTGCGCCGGACTTTGGACAAGTCTCTATAACAGGCATGTCCAAACTTCATCCCTCCAGATGTTTTGGACCACAACTCTCCCAGTCCTTTGTCATTGGCAATGTAAGCTTAGAATTCTAGGAGTTGTGGTCCAAAACAACAGGAGGGTTAAAGTTTTGACATGCCTGCTCTATAACATGCAAGGAGGCAGGGTGGATGCTGCAGCAATGGTAGGCTAGGTAGGTGTCAGGGGGAATGGACAGAGGCAGAGAGGGCAGGCAAACCATAAAACTGCAAGCAGATGTCTCCATTCAGCATGGGGAGGGGCCAGCTGGTGGGGATGAGTGACAGGCTGAGCCGGTGGGCAAAAGAAGCTGCGGGCCACTCAAAATTTGAAAACGGGCCACATTTGGCCCCCAGGCCTGACTTTGGACATGCCTGCTATAAGATGTACCTAGTTTTTTGAGAAGGGAAACAAGAAAAAATGTTTAGCCTAAGGTTTCATGGCGGGGGAATTGTGGCTGCAAAAGGGGAGTGCAGAGGCTCCCTGGAGGAGACCTTGTTGCAAAACGAGGTTATTTTTGGCTAGGGAATTCTGGCTGCAGAAGGGAAGGGGTAGGGAGAGGTTCCCTGGAGGAAGCCTCTTTGCAAAAGAGGTGATTGGAACTATGGAATCCCAGCTGCAAAACGGGAGGATTGCAAATGAGGTGATTGGCACTGTGAAATCCAGGCGGCAAAAAAGGAGGGTTGCAAACAAGGTGATTGGAACTGTGGAATCCAGACTGCTAAAGGGGAGGGCAGAGCAAACAACTTGGCTGGGGAATCCTGGCTATAGAAGGGGAGGGTAGAGGCTCCCTGGAGGAAGCCTCTTTGCAAACAAGGCGTTTGGAACTGTGGAATCCAGGCTGCAGCAGGGGATAGGAGGGGCTCCATGCAAGTAACTTCTCTCTAAATTAAAATCTGTGATATATATGTAGCGGTGACTACTGTATTCGCTCCATAAGATGCACAGACATTTCCTCTTACTTTTCAGGGGGGAAATGCATTTTATAGAGTAAAAATACTGTATTTTAGAATCCATTTTGTGAAATTCCACAATTCTAGTTGTGTGTATAAATTATGATTACTCCTTTTGCTTCTCCAATCCTCCACACCATGGCTCATCTCTTTGTTACCCCTCAATCCCAAAACTTAAGTCAATGTGCCATATCCACTGTGTACTCCCAGCCCTCGTTCAGTTGCTTTTGGAGTGCCCTCTTAGTTTAGTTTAGTTTTTAATCATAGTACTGTATGGACATGTAGGAAACTATTCCCAAGAGATTAAAGTAAAACCCTTTTAGTCTTGCATAAGACCATTAGGACTCTTAATCTGTAGAAATTTCCATATGATTTTGAATGGGATGAGAGAAATCTACAAGGTGAACCATGGAAACTCACAATCTTTCCTCAGACATTTCACATAAGCAAAGCAAATGGTGGAAGGGGAAGACCATTCCTAGGCAAGTTTAGCCTGACCAAGAGAAGACTAAAAGGAGACATGATAGCAGTCTTCCAATACCTGAAGGGTTGCCACAGAGAAGAGGGCATGGATTTATTCTCAGTTGCACCTGAGGGTCTGACAAGAACCAATGGGTGGAAACTCATCAGAAGGAGAGTCACCCTGGAAATGAGAGATTTCCTGATGGTGAGAGCCATTAATGAGTGAAACAGCTTTCCTCCCGACATCGTGGGTGCCCCATTGCTGGAGGTTTTCAAGAAAAAACTGGACAGCCATCTGTATGGTATGAGCTCCGATCCCTCTGCCTTGGACTAGAAGACCTCCAAGGTCCCTTCCTACCCTACGCTGATTGTGTGATTCTCCCTGGAAGAAAATGTCTAAGTAAGGTTTACTTCAGTGCAAGAACAGAGGCACAGAATGGCTGTTTTCTCCACCATAAAAGGGGGAAGACCACTTGGCTTTGAAGCTGCTTCTCTGCAAATTCTCCAAGCTGCTTTCTTTTTTTCACCCTGAAAGCAATACTCAAAGCAAGGATAAGGTAACGGCAACTCTACACTGGCCTGAGGGGGCTCTTTGGCTACTTCATCCTGTGATTGTTGGCTTTGATGAAAGCCTAAAAGCATAAAACTCTATAAGAGAATTTCTCCCAGGCTCCGGTGACTGCTGCCTCTCCGATTGTATGTATCGCAATTCACCTCGACATGATATCCCCGCGTTTGAGGAACTTTTAATCTGTTTTATGCAAAGTGAGGTGTCCCCCTCCCTTTTAAATTCCCCTCCTGTTACTGTTGCCTCTTCTCTTACCCTCCAGCCTGTTTCGCTTTTCCCATAAATGAAAGCCACTGGAGAATGGCCGACTTAAGTCTTCGGCACACATTAGCCTGCTCCGCCAAGCTTTTAAACAATCACTCGCCATCAAAGTGCTCCCTATTGATGGTAAAAAAGAAGAAGAAGAAGCACTAATCACAGGTGGTGGCAGTGGGTGTGAAACATGGAGCTGCATGAGCAATCCTTAGGATAATGGGGGTATTCAAGGCGTTTCCAGAAGGGCGCCTTTGTGCAGCTCGGAGTGGGCCCCGCTGCGCTGAAAGGACTATTTTGCTAAATTTGTCTAAAAGCCAGCTAGGTTGTATCATAGCCACAGGGGGGTTAGCAATCCAGGTTGGTTTAACTCTTTCCCATCTGGCTTGGTTTTGCCAAAATTCTGGAAGTTGCAGCCAAAGAACCCTTGTTTTACCCAAGTTTGGAACCACTGGTTTATGTGATCTCCCTTATATTTTGTATAAGTAACTACAGTGGTACCCCGCCTTAAGAGCAGCTCGACTTAAGAGTGGAAAAACCTTTGGCATTTTAACTGCTGCCTTACAAATTTTAGATATAGTCTGCTCGACTTGCAAATATATATTTTTAATTTTTTTAATTTATTTTTTCAATTTTTCAGATAGGTACCCTGACTTAAGAGTAGTTCAGCTTAAGAGCATGCATTCGGAAGGGATTTAATTAGTACGTTGAGGTACCACTGTAGCTAGATTTCCCCCCGAAACTGAACCTTCAGAAAGTTAGTATTTAAGGAGTTAAACCTTGGCAGTCAGTAAGAGGCGGGACTTTCTACCCCCTCCCACAGTCTCCATTCATCTTCCAAGAACTGAATTTTTCATGCAGCAATTAAAATTTATAGGTCAAGTCTCCCATGGCACCATTTTCTGCTAATACAGACGAGCAATGGTCAGATTCGCTTACGTGGCTCTTTGTCATGCTGAGCTTTAAAGGATGAAGGGTGACATTTCCCCCCATTTTGTAAATTAATGCCATTGATCTGCCTAACAAGAACAAAGTTAGGCTTCAAAATACCAAATGATAAAGAGATTAAGACCTGGCATTGCCTTCCAAAGGTACCTCGACTGGAAGACTTGATGCGGAGTATTGAACATCCAATTAGACTTTCTTATAGGCTATTGACCTAAATGGATAAAATGTTGCAAGCTATAGCTTTCCAAATGACAAAAATTATTTCTTACATTCTGAGATATTGCTTATGGAACTAACATTGTTCCCAAAGCTGCGTCACAGTCAGTGGATCCAATTATGGTATTTTCTGTTGCCCTCTCAAGAACACATTCCCATTCTGTTTCTTCACCCTTCTGAAAAAGTAGAACTTTCATGTTCCTCTGCTCATCCACTATGTAGCGTTGCCACCGACGTGAACATTTTAGACCAGTGGTGGTGAACCTTCAGCAGTCCAGATGTTTTGGACCACAACTCCCACAGTCCTTTGTCATTGCAAATACAGGCTTTGAATTCTGGGAGTGGTGCTCCAAAACATCTGGAGTACCAAAGGTTCGCCACCACAGTTCTAGACATACTTGACGGATTGGTCTGGACTTGTTGGCGTTTCAACAATACCATCTCCTGTTTTAAGAGTTTTAGTGCCATTTGGGTGTTCTTGGGCTCTTGCCTCAGCAAGAAAGTCCATGATTCAGTTGAGGGTGGGAAGCAGGAAGGAATTTCTGTTTCCCACCCCAGGCGTCCAAGAAATCCAATCCCTGGCATCTTCAGAATTCAGAGTCATTGCCACAATTCTGAGGCAGACGGTTGTGATAGCCCTCAAGTTGAGTTGGGCATGACTTAAATTGTAGGGCTTTGTAAGAAGCCCTGCTTGGAGTTGCCAAGTGTGGACCCTTCACTCTCGCTTCTGGCCAGCTAGTCCACTCGCTGTGTACCCTCAAAGCGGGATGCCCATGTTAGCGGTGTTTTTCCTTGTAGATATTTTGATGGGTATTGAAAGCCTTTGGGCCAGAATTTGTCAATCTTTTGAAAAATGGCTATCACCTCCCCAGTGCAGCTCTTAATGTCCACCTCTACATTTCCACTCTGGGTGATCATACTTCCCATATAAATTAACCTCTCCACTTCTTCTCACTGCTGCTGTCAAATTACAATTCCATCTTGAAGAAGTCCATGTGGCCATTCTTGCTCTTAACCCAGCTGCTCAATCATTGGTACAAGTTCTTAAAGATCTTAAGACAGCCAAAGTGTGTCTGAATTGCAAAGTCACATCTAGGATCAACAATGCCTGGCTAAAATGGCGTACAACATCAAGTGTTATGTGTGATAAAATAATCAGTGACCATTTATACTCAAAGATTTATCATATCATTGTACAACCTGTCACGCTCTATGGTGCATAATGCTGTCCGGCGACTAAGGAAGTTGAATGTTGACTTGATGTCATGGAGACAAAGATGCTGTGATGTACCTATGGCCTCACGCTAAAGGATCATGTAGGCAATAATGATATCAGAGCATAATACGGCATCGCACCAATCGCTGACAAGATTGTGAAGTCCCATGATGGTGGTATTAACATGTCTTACATGCTGATGAGGAAACTCAGGCCAAAAAGGGCCTCACCCTGGAGGTCAGCAGATTCTGACCAAGGGGGTGAACAAAGCCAAGGATTAACACCCTTGACAACGACATGAAGATGTTCCAGATTCACCTGGAGCTAGCCCATGACCCTGCCAAGTGGAAAGCCAAAACAAGAATAACGGGACAGACACTAAGAAGAAGATGATTATTGGTACATCATACAGGATGTGCCAAATATACTCTTAGTGGACGCTATCAAAATCTTCAGTGTTAAATCCAGGTTTATGCATGCATGTACTTCAATTTATATATAAAAGCATCAATGTGCGTGCTAAGTATCTCATTGAGTTGGACACTGGTTGTGAACCAGATATCAGTTTTTCATCTTGCCTTATAGAAGAGACAGCCTATGTGGACTTAGGTAAACGACACAGGATTCTCCTAAAATAAGAGACTGGTAAACCCTTCTGAGCCTTCTGTACCCGGCAGACACTGTCCAGGGTCACTTTAAGTTGGAATTCCCTCGACAGTACCTGCTAATTATTCTGGAAATACATTTTTCCAAGACCAACGTGCATCCAGAAGTATATATTTTCAGAGGAAATGTGTTTAAGACTCATTTAATGTTACATTTTTTAAAATTTTAAGATTGGTGAGTGAAGGGTGTGGAACAGACTTTTTTGTTTGGTTTTGGTTTTGGTTTGTTTGTCTAGTTTCTATACTATCCCACATAGCACTATCTGGGCAGTTTTCAACATAATCAGGGAAAGAACACTTCTCTGCCCCCATCAATTGGGTACTAAATTTAATAACCTCATTTTAAAATTAAGTTTTAAAGTTCATTTCAAATGTGAAATGGACTCACATTAAACTGGTTTCCCCCTTCTGTCTGTCTGTCTGTCTGTCTGTCTGTCTGTCTGTCTGTCTGTCTGTCTGTCTCTCTCTCTCTCTCTCTCTCTCTCTCTCACACACACACACACACACACACACACACACACACACACACACAAAGAGTGGGATTGACTGCTGGTTAAGCAATACATTGAATTACTGTTTGGAGATCTGGACACCTCCTCCCCCAATATCCTTTCAAAGGGCCAGCTTTTATTTTTCTCTATTTTCCTCCAAGAGCAGCCATCCCAGTCTAAGAGAAAGGGTTAGTATTATGCTTATGTTACAGTGCATTAAAAGCTCTAATTAAAACAGTATTACATTCCCATCTGCCAATCTCCAGTAATCTTCTTTAATTGCAGTAATTAAACTATATTTACATGTTCAGAATACTTGTAATTTAGCAAATTGCGCACTCTGCTCTCCATTTAATCAAACAACCAGTTCCAGTATATTTAGTGTGGAAAGAAGTAATTTCAGTGTTGTGATTACTATAGCAGATTTGACAGAGTAAGTATCCCTCTAGTCAAGGCTTTGAAAAGGCAAACATGAAATATAGGCAGGGTTTGATTGCCACGAGAACGCCTAATTGCATGTTGAGAATTTACTATTAGGGGGTGCAAAGCGTTTCTCTCTTGATCTTTCTTCCAGGCACAGCTGACACAACAGATAATGGAGGATATCTATTTAGGGATTGCTTGTCAAAGTACACACAATTTTTGCATTACACTCTTAAATAAGATGGTAGGAAAACATAAAATCTGTAGGTGTACTAATGCCGTCTTTTCACGGGGCATTGAAGTCCAGACAAAACAGGTTTCGGAAGATCTAACTGAATCCCACATCATTGGAGGCATGTGGTCAAGTATGGGTTTCTCACGGAGGTCATCCGCAGAAATAGAGTTTGCCTTCTTTCATGTTTTAAAGTGTTTTTTAAATTCTATTAACATGTTTTAACTTTTGTTTTATTTATTTCAATAGTGTTCAATATAAAGTTTATTGTCTTGGCTACAAGCCATCACAATCAAAGATTACGAAAAAAGATAAACAGATAAAACAATCATGACATAGATAGATAGATAGATAGATAGATAGATAGATAGATAGATAGATA
>JAHTLZ010000038.1:5634268-5658561 GCA_023846285.1 Phrynocephalus versicolor | reverse complement strand
ACACACACACACACACACACACACACACACACACACACACACACAGTTTGCATGAAATCACAGGCAGAAGTGGTATAGGTTGAAAATACAAAGTTCTGTGCTGTCAAAATAGATAGATATGGTGTGGCAAATGGGTTTTTTTTTTAAAAAAATCTGCTGACGGAAAACGTAATTCTCCACTTCTTACTTCCCAGTCTGATTGCAAGGAACAGCAGGAGAGACAGTTTCCTTTTATTTCCGCCCATTTCTTCTTTGGGCACTGCTGAGCTGAGGAATCTTGGTTTTGAACAAACCTTTTGTCTCTTCCCCCCCCCCAAAAAAAATAATTTGCCGTAGCAGCACCACATAGTCAAAAAAAGCTTATTTAAGTCCCCTTTGGTCATATATTATTTTATGATGATAAATATCTAGAGGTGGATGATCTTTCCCCCACCAAAGCTCCCATCCAAATAATTTGACTGACATGTCACCAGAGCAAAACAACAACAACAACAACAACAACAACAACAACAACAACAACAACAACAACAACAACAACAACAAAGCTTATATACCACACCATAGTCTTTAAATCTTTACTCTGTGGTTTTTAATTTGGCAATAATAAAGTGTAATTTGTAGCCCTATACGCACTTGACTAGATGCCCCATGACTAGAAGTGGTTTGAAAAAGAAGAAAGGATGTTGCAATCAAATTAAAAAATAAAGGAAAATAAAATGCTAACCTGCACTCTCCTTTGAAAAAGTTCCTAGCTGGTGAAAGGGAGACCTCCTTTCCTCTCTCCTCCCCCTGCCTTTGAGGATTGCCTGAAACGGAACATTCCAGACAATCACCTACAGTCCAGGGAGTGGGGGGGGGGGAGAAAGAGAGCCACCGTTGGCTCACTTGTGATCATGTGACCTGCTCCAATCCTTGTATTGCAAGACACTGCTTGTTGATCAAGGCAAAATTTCGACAAAATGTTTGCTTGTCTTGCAAAACACTCTTAAACCAGGGTAGTGGTAAACCAACGTATTACTGTAGATCACTAAAGTGTAGCAACTCCTTCTACTAAAAGAAAGAATAAATGATTACAAAAAAGGCCAAACCAGGGACAAAAACAGGTACGGTGATTTATCATCAGGCATAGGGAGCAGAAAATAGCAACTGTCCCGGGTCAAGGAGGACACTTGGAGGATACGTTCCCTTTCTCCCGAGGGTGCCACAGGATTCCTTTGTTATGTTTTGCTATTGTTCACTCAGCAGCCATTTTGGGAAGGGAATGCCATCAAGCGGAGACTGCAGTTAAAATGTGCAGCCAATCGCTGGGCTACCCAGGGATATGAGAATGAGCAGATCTCACACGGCGATGATTTGAGAAACATGCCTTGTGGCTTTCTCATCATGTGCCAAAGCAGTCTCAGTGGTGCGCCGCAAGGCTCCTCTATTCCATCTTCTGTGAATGAACTAGGCCCAGCAGGCCTCGCCTAATGCCGGCAGCCCCTCTGCTCGGCTGGAGGAGACCAGACTCCGAGATGGCAATCGAAGCTTGATTTGCCAACACGTTTCCAATGATTAAAATGTAATTAGCTCGACCGAGTGCCTCCCTCCCTGGCTAATTTTAATGCACGCTGTGACAGGCAGGCCACTGCCTGTGCCTCGGCCCAGCAGCAGATGGAAGCAAAGGCAGCAGGAGAGGGAAACCATTTTTGCGAGGCAGCTGTTCACATCGGGAAGCCATCAGGGTACAGGCTTCTTAGGAAAGCCCAGGATGGCAGGCTGTCAGATTGGCTCTGTCATGTCTGGCTGCGGCAGTGGCAGCCGTCCTTCAAGACGTGGTGGGAGTGCCGTTATTTTGCAGGCTTAACTCCTGATGGTCTATTTTTTTATTTTTTATTTTTGCATAATGATGCTGTTCTGTTTGAGGGTGTTTTCAAAGCAATGGCGGTATCTGGGTATCCTTCAGCAACAAAATTCCAACAGATTCACATAGCAAACAAATTTGTAACAGGTGCAAAAATGGGCCTGAGAAAAGGCCTCAGATTGCCAGCATAAAATTTATTTATTTTATTTATTTATATGCCTTATATACCACTCCATTCGGACAGTTGATAAAAAAAATCAACATTTATGTCAAGGGGGGCTGCAGTGGTGCCATATATATATATATATATATATATAAAATTAAACAGCCCAATCCTATCAGGATTGTTCAGAACGCTAACTGAATATTTCGTTATCAGCAAGTTACCTCCTTCCCTCCAGGCGTGGAACATGTTTTAATGTTTTTATTGGTTGTAATTTGAGAAAATTGTCTCAAAACTAGAACCCCTTAATTTCTGAGACAGAAAACTCCCATACATAGGAGTACAGGAGGACTGACTGATTAAAAGAGTAAAACCAAAATCCCTGTATGCTTCTGCGAGTTAAAAATAGCCACAACAAAAGAGCCATCTATGTGTTGTGCAGTTTACATTATTTGACCTATAGTTATCTAAACAACTTTTGAAAATCTGTGCCCCTTATGGGCACACCTTACATCTCACGGTATAAAACATTACATTTGTTTGTCCTTTTGTGCATGCTAAGGATGTAAATCTATTCACCAGTCTCACGACATTCAGTATATGTCTGTAAAGATTCTTGGCATCCAGGTGAGGTTAGGTTATCCAGAAGTTGAGTCATGGCAACTGGAGTTCTTTTCTTGTGAGATCGATCTCACAAGAAGAAAAGTCCAGTTGCTATGATTCAACTTTTGGCCACTCAGTATAGTTCCTTCTGGTCAGTACATTGCAGTGTAAATGACTTTCAGCTCCAATGGAGCTCAACGAGATTTATTTGTAAGTAAATCTAAAGGATTATCTACTAAGGTTTATTTAATTTTATGACAGACCTGACCTTACTTGCATCCTCTGTAGAAGCCAAAATGGACAATACTGATGCTATCATATACTGGTAATACTAGGAGAAGACCCAACAGAAAAGACAGTAACATTATGAAAAGCAAAAGAAGGTTGAGAGCGGATATGATAGCTATGTTTAAATATTTGAAAGGATGTCATATCGAGGAGGGGACAGGTTTGTTTTCCATGGCTTCAGAGACTAGGACTCAGGGGAAATGGTTTCAAACTACAGGAAAAGAGATTCTATTCAAACATTAGGAAGAACTTCCTGGCAGTTAGAGCTGTTCAACAGTGGAATATGCTGCCACAGAGCGTGGTGGAGGTTTTTAAGCAGAGGCTGGAGCGCCATCTGTCAGGGGTACTTGGATGGGGGTTCCTGCATGGCAGGGGGTTGGACTGCATGGCCCTTGAGGTCTCTTCCAACTCTATGATTCTGTGATTCTATGAGATTGCAAATCCCTCTCTCAATGTGAGGGGGGAGGGGGGAATGGACTTAGGCACAATCTACCAATGCTGCCTTTTCATCAATCCCCAGACAAATGAGAACCCCTTCACACCTCCATCAGAAAGGCTGGTGTTAACAATTCATACTTAATGGGTGTTGGGAAGGGTTGCATAGATGTGAGTTTCACACAATAGGCTGTTGTATATCTAATGAGCCTATAAAGACCGGTGTCCACCTAACGAGCCTATTCCGACCAGAGTGGGATAACACCAGGTTGAAATATAAATTGGGAGCCTCGACTCATGTTCTGGATAACCTCACCTGGATAACTGAGAAACATCAAAGACTTGGAGCCATCAATATATGCCTTTCCTGCAAAAACCTGTCAGTATATTTGTTGCACAATAAATCCACGTTGTTTTTGGAATTCCATCAAGAATCATAGCTGTCAAACCTCAGTTTAGAAGTGCATATTATTAAACAGAAGAGCAAGCAAAGTGTGTCTCTCTATTCCAAATGCGAATTTTAACTAAGCTCTAGTGTGATATAAGTATGTGCTAACAGAGGAATTTATTTGCATAACTGTCAGGTGTTGGACTTCCGTTGAAATTTGTCTCGATCTTATTATAATAACATGAATCCAACTCAGCAGTCTGGTCCTATCTTACAAAATATATTTGTATCCACTCCCCCCCTTTCCATCCTGCCTTATAATTCACTACTGGTAAAGCTGTGATCTATTATACTCTTTATTATTTATGACAGCTTTTATCTTCTTGGGATGGTTTATAATTTAAATTACAGTATAGGAAAGCAAGGATTACTGTAACTCTAACACAGGGAAACAAGCAGCATGCCTGTACACCAATTTCCAGGTTGATCTCTCTTCCCCCACTCCCTTATATGAGGATGTGTGTCTGAATATGCTCTATTTCAGAAAGGCAGCTGGTTGAGTCTAACTTCGCCTGCATTTTGAGATAGATGGCACACTGCAGGTGCAGATTGTGCTTTGTGTACAGGTGTCTGTGAAGATTCTCAGTGATCCAGGTGAGGTTCTCTGGAAGTTGACTCATGGCTTCTGGACTTCTTTTCTTGAGAAATCGAAATGTTTTGGTACTCATCCAAGCCACTTGGACAATGACCTGAGGTGTGTGAATGTCCCATCTATGAGGCCTTTCCCAAAACTCATTAAGTATGGGTTATTACCAGGTTGTATATAGGTTCAAACAACTAAGCTTGTTGACTAGGCACAATTATAATTTACTCACAGTTGTCCTTAGTCAACAAAAACAAAAAACAACAACATTTTTTTCTAGGCTATAGGGATACCTTTATATGCCATGAATAAAATAACCAAAAAATCTTTGCAGGCTTACAAGGGCAATACCCTCTTTTTCAAAGCATATACCAAAAGCCCAACCATGGCAAAATATGCAGTTCACCAGGAGATTATAGAGCTGTCCAGCAGTGGAATATGCTGCCACAGACGGTGGTGGAGTCTCCTTCTTTGGAGGTTTTAAGCAGAGACTGGATGGCCATCTGTTGGGAGTACTTTGATGGGGGTTCCTCCATGGCAGGGGGTTGGACTGGATGTCCTTTAAGGTCTCTTCCAACTCTTAAGATTCTGTGAAGTTCTTGCCTAGATGGTTTTTGCCAGGCACATCTGACTTTAATGAGGCAGGAAGCAGTAGGGCTGTTTTTAAAGCTGCATCTAGGGGCGTGGTAGCTCAGTGGACTAAGGCTTCTGAAAACTGTCAGCTGCAGGTTTCAGAACTGCAGTTGGCAGTTCAGCGGTTCAAATCCTACGTACCATGCAGCGGAGCGAGCTCCTGCTGTTCACCCCAGCTCCTGCCAACCTAGTTGTTCGAAAGCATGTAAATGCCAGTAGATTAATAGGTAGCACTGTAAAAAGCCGGAAGGTATAACAGTGTTCCTTGCAGCCATGCCGGCCACGTGGCCATGGACTTGAACAACACTGGCTCTTTGGCTTGAATATGGAGATGAGCACCGCCCCTAGAGTCAGACACGACTAGCACGCATGTGCGGGAGGAACCTTTACCTTTATCTATTGGTTGCAGTCTTGCCCTGCTGGTGTTGAGAGTCCATGTGCCTTCTCCTTGGTGGGGGGAGTGGCTCTTTCTTGGTATATTCATAGTTCCATTGAAGTAGAAAGTGGGGAGCCTTGTGGCCATTACAAAATACAAATACACGACTAGGCTATAAGGTGATGCCTCCCCCCCATTTCCTTTTTTTTAAAAAAAAGCTGATCACAGTTGTTTTACTCTCGGCAAGGGTGGGCCTCTCAATCAGAACTATTACTGCCAATCCGAGTTGACAATACAGTAATACCTTGGATAACAAATGCCCCTGATAACGAATTTTTCGGATAACGAATCACAATTTCCAGGTATAGGGCTGCCTTGGATAACGAATTTTCCCTATGGGCTGCCTCGGATAACAAATCTCAATTTCTAGGTATAGGTCTGCCTCAGATAATGAATTTTCTCTATGGGCTGCCTCGGATAACAAATTTCCAGCATGATCCAGTAAAAAGAGTTATCCTGGGCTGCATCATATCTGTACCTTTAAAGTGCCCTTTATAAAGAGTTTTGAACAAAAAAAGCAGGTGTCTGTGTCATTTTCCTAGGCTCCAGAACGAATTAATTGGTTTCCCATTCATTCCTATGGGAAACCGTGTTTCGGATAACGATTTTTTTCAGAGAATAAATTAAATTCATTATCCGAGGTACCACTGCACTGGTTTAGACAGTCCGAATATCCAACTCTTCTCCCATCTTGCCAGTCACAGACATGGCTTCTGATGGGTTATTTCTGGCTGTGCCTCCACCCCATCCCATTTAACCAAAAATTCCAAATGAGGACGGCCGCTTCCCTTTAAGAATGTACATATAACTTGCCCTCACCTGTCAAGCATGCTCCTTTTATTATCGTGGAGCCATTATGACTGCAATCTGTCGGCCGAGGATTTGCATACTTCCTTTCTTGAGAAGTAATGACAGCAATTTCTCTCCCTGTGCTCCTTTTTTTCCTGAGTGTCTCATTTAACGGCACCTGCGAAACCGACAGGCACAGCGATGAGAAGTGAAAGAGCCGTTGATTAAATCATCATCAAGTCGGGCCTCCAAAAGTCCATCTTGCTTCCTGTCCATAATGATATCCCTTTATCTTAAAGTAATGAGCTATGGCACTTCGGCATCGGGTTATGCGATAAGTTCTATTAGCATGTTCCATTTGCTTCACGAGAGCACGGCATTCCGGCAATCTCCGATCGCTGCAATCAGAGCAATTGGCTTGGCTGGTAGAGAAGAAAGAAGTAAATATTCAGGGTGATTTTATGGATCACATGACGGTCTGGGGTGAAAGAGAAAGACTTCAAGGGCCTGCATATTATTTTAGCCCTTTGAATGCTTTGCTTGTGCTTCTATTCACCCGTGATGTATTCTCTTCCCTCCACCCTCTTGTTTGGCTTTGATGCATGTTAACTCGTTTGGTTAAACTGTCGTGATTATGTGAGGGAATGATCCTGGCATTGGTCTCTTCCTGTAATCCTCACATTGTAATGTTTCCATAATTTTTAAATTAAGAGAACATGTCCTACACATCTTTACGAGCCCCGTGGTGCAGTGGTTAAATGCCTGTACTGCAGTTAAAACTGTGCTCACGACCTGGGCTTCAACCCCAGGTAGCCGGCTCATGGTTGACTCAGCCTTCCATTCTTCTGAGGTCGGTAAAATGAGTACCCAGCTTGCTGGGGGAGGGTGGCAATGTGTAGCCTGCATACTGTAATTAAAACTGTAAACTGCCCAGAGATCACTTGACGTGGTATGGGGCGGTATATAAGCAGAATACTTTTTTTTGCTTTGCTCTTATTGCTTGCATGTTAGGGAATGAAAGTAAATAGGTACAATATTACCTTGGTTTACGGGCATAATCTATTCCGGAAACATGCTTGTAAACCAAAGCACTCGTATATCAAAACAAATATCCCCATAAGAAATCATAGAAACTCAGATGATTCGTTCTGGGTCCCAATAGACCACATACTGTACACACAAAATGCCAAAATCCACAAAAGAAGTTGCCTAGAAGCCAACGTTCACTCCATGATAATTTTTTTAATGTGACAATAATAAAGTGAAATTTGTAGCCACAGACGCACTTGACTAGCATCCCCAGGACTATTTATTTATTTATTTTAGAGTATTTTTACCCCTCCTTTCTCCTTCGAAAAGGACCCAGAAATGGTTTGAAAAATATGAAATATGAAAATTTTTTAAATAAAAATATAAAGAAAATAAAAGAACCTCCTAAACCTGCACTCTCCTTTGAAAATGTTCCTGGCTGGTGCAAGGGAGACCTCCATTCTTCTGTCCTCCCTCTGCTTCGGTTGCCTGAGATGGAACATTCCAGATAATCAGCCATAATCCAGCAAGGGGAGAAAAAGAAAGCCACTGTTGGCTCACTTGTGAACATGTGGCCTGCTCCATTGCTTGTATTGCAAGACATTGCTTGTTGATCAAGGCAAAATTTAGAAGAAATATTTGCTTTGTCTTGCAAAATACTCTTAAACCCAGGTACCTTTAAACTCAGGTATTACTGTAATTATTTGTATCTAATGTTATGCAGATCCTGTTAAAAGACATGGTGTGGTGTGTGGTTTTTTTGACATTCGGTCTACCATCATTAATCTCCCAAAGATTGTTATATTCCTGCAAGTGCTAATGATCTCAGAAGTCTGCCAATACTTCTTGTATGGAGGGGTTGACATAAAAATAGCATTCATGTCCCAAACATGCTGCATTTTGCTATAGCAGTGAATAGCTGTTCTGTTCTGTGTGATTCTAGGTGGAAAATCCTTTCCCAATGCTACCTTTCACCATTTGTACTTTGGCAGAAAGCCCACTACTACATCACCAAAAAGGGAGGAGACTAAGGATCACACAAAAGGTGTTGTTTATATCCTGGCATTAAATGATTAAGACATTATTACTACAATTTAAATATACACACGAATATATATCACCACACTGCAGAAGATTATGGCCAGATGACTGCATTACATCCCAAGGATATAAATCAAACGAATAAATAAAACATAGTGCTTAGGGACTTTTTACCTTGCCATTTCTGCTGGTCTGAATATGTGGAAAATATATAATATCCATTATATAGTTGCATTTTAATTGTATTAACATTTACTGAACATTAAGATCTAAATTCCCACCACTACCCTCTCAGAATTATTTCTGCAAAACAAATATATATTTAATTCATTAAATAGGTATTTATTCCTTAAATTAAATTCATGTTTTCTTCTATGACTATCTCTCAGTACATATGACTATTAAATCCAATCACCCTCTCCAATAAAATGACAATTTCAAAGGGGATGGAGAAGAATAAGCTTTTGAAGATACAGAATCGCCTATGGGGCGAATCCATTCAACAGAAAAATGGCCACCATTAGGGATAAATCCATTTTCAATGCACTCCTATGGAAAATTTGTACAAAGGAAAATTTGCTTAACAGAATTTCATTTGGAACAAATTAATTCCTTTATACAAGGTACCACTGTAGAAGGAAAAGAGTGGGTGTGTTTTATTCTCATTTTCAGCTTATTTCTGCTATGCCTGTCATAGAATCATCGTAGAGTTGGAAGGGACCTTGAGGGCTTCTAGTCCAACCCCCTGGCCAAGGCAGGAGACCTCAGACCATCCCGGACAGTTGGCTGTCCAATCTTTTCTTGAAAACCTCCAACGATGGGCCACCCACAACATTGGGAAGCAAGCTGTTCCACTGTTCAATGGCTCTCACCATCAGGAATCAATCAATCAATCAATCAATCAATCAATCAATCAATCAATCAATCAATCAATCAATCAAATCTTTATTACAGTCACTGACCAGACAGATGACAGATGGCAAGCCCACTCCAGTATTCCTGTCAAGAAAACTCCATGGACATGGGGTCACGAAGAGTTGGTCCCAACTGTAACGACACAACACACACACACACACACACACACACACACACACCAGTCAACTATAAAGCCTGCAGAAAGGCAAACTTATGCATGGCCAGCACGACTGCTCAAGCTTTCTTTGAAAAGAAGACAGAGGCCCGAATGGAGAATTTTTGCTAATGTAAAACTGATACCTCCCCCCTAAATAATAGTCTATATTTACAGAATCAAGATTCCTGATCTGAGTTTGGGAAGAATATAGGTTCCTTTCAAAGAGGCATTCATATTATCCTGTTTCAATGTGAATGGTCACAAATAATAAGAACAAGAAAAAACCCCAACCCAACCCCCAACAAGCAACTAGAATGAGGTATTCTCTGCCACCGTTGAGGCTTATTTCTAACTGATCTTTCATGTATCTTCGTTACCTGTTTCCCCAATCGTATGGAGCACTGTGCTATTTTTAGGCCACAGGTGTATATGCAGCCATGAAACTGAGTGGATACAGACAGGTGTAGCTATAAAAATCGAGATTAGCATTATTGAGCAACTAATAAACTCCCAGAATGCCCCACCCAGTGTGATAGTCAGCAGCCGTCAAGGGTTGGGCTGGTACAAGAAATTAAATATCACTATGCCAGTTTAAAAACCGACTGAAATAAATCTCATAAAATTATGTAATTGTTACAAAGCTTGAAATATTGGAGGCTAAAACACATAAAATGTTCTAGTGTCCTCCTTGCTGGCAGGGGGCAACACAGTGGACTGTAGTTAATTAAATTCCTCTTTGTATACATCTTGCAATGGCTTTGCACATGTCTCAGAATGTTCATTTTTTTGTGAATCTAGTCATTCCTTCCCCCATGCCAATGTAAATTACACTTCCGTTTGCCTAGTTTTCTGTTAGTCTTCTTGTCAGTTTTTCGATAGGCACCATGTTGTAAACCTGCAAGCAAGTGCTATCTTGGTTTTTTTTTTAATCACATGCAAACTACTTTGGCAGGCTTTTTGGTTGAAGAGTGGTGTAAGACTACTTAATTAACTGTTTACAATATCTGGAGATCAATAGACCTAATTGCAATACAACCGAAGTCAGGAACAAGAAGAGCAAGCAAGTGAAAAAAGCTAGAAAGCAGTATGACCAATATAAATGCAATACTAGGCTCATCATAATCATAAATTTATTGCGGTCATATGACCCGTTTAAAACAAAAAAGGAAACAATGACAGAAACCAAAGGAGACATAAACTGGCGTCGTAGCGAACATATGCATGGATCAACCTTCTGCTGATAATACAGCCCTTCTGCGAATTGCAGAAGGGGCAACAGTCAGATTACAATATTTTTTCTGTGCATAAGACTATATTTTTGTCTAAATATAGTAAGTGACTTGGACAGTTCTCTGTTGCCATGACATATCTGCCCTGACAGATATTGAGGTCCTAAACCATTTAGGGCTTTGTCTGTTATCAAAATCTTGAAGTCAATGCAGACGCAAATTGGTAGCCAGTACAGCGCAACCAACGTGATTGCATGGTATCTTCTAACCCTCATTAGTAATTTGTCCGCTGTATTCCACAATACCTAAAGCTTCCACATTAACCTCATAGGCAGCCCTACCTAGAGAGCACTGCAGTAGTTTAATCTTGAGATTACAAGTGCATGGACTAGTGTGCTGAGGATCCTGGCGTCCAGGTAGGTGAGCAGCTGGGCTGTGCACCACAGTTGAAAATGTGTGGAGTGGACCAACACCACTACTTGGGCTTCCATGGTGAGAATCAAAACTTCGGTCCTCCTGATGTTTTGGACCACAACTCCCAGAATTCTAAGCTTAGATTGCCAATGGCAAAGTTCTGTGGGAGGTGTGGTCCAAAACATCTGGAGGGCCAACATTTGGACATGCCTAGTCTAGAAGGACACCCAAGCTGTGCACCTCAGCCTTCATGGAGAGAGTCATCCATTCCCAAAAGAGAGGGAGTTTTCCAGTCTACCGACAGTGGGAGTTCCCATCCAGGGGACATCCGTCTTGTCTGGATTCAGCCTCAATCTGTTTAGCCTCATACAGTCCAGGATAGCACCCAGGCAGTAGATTTCATAAACTAAACACAGGCAAAGTTAATTCAGTCAAGACCTCAATCTCTTATTTGGAATTTGTCAGTCTCTTTATGGTCAATGCCAGAGGTCAACAGCTGAGATAATCCAAGCCAAAAGTATTTGAGCTTGTCCCTCTGTAGCTGCCAAAAAACCTCCCCCCAGCACTGTCTCCTCCTCCTCCTCCTCCTCCTCCTCCTCCTCCACCACCACCACCACCACCAAACTTCTCGAGAGGGAAGGATGTCCCTCTCACATGGATTTTGAAATGAGAGCAAAGGCTGCGGCTGTTGGGCTAACGAGGACTTGAGAGTCACCCATGGATGAATGCCTTGTGTGGAGCAGGGGATTTCTTTGTTGTGTTGTGTCCTCCACTTTCAGGCTTGGAGTAGAATATCTCCACACAACGTTTGGCTTTTTTCATCACCTCTTGTGGAGACGCTTTATTGAACGTTTGGAATTCCCAAATTTTTATGTTTGTGTTCCTCCCAATACTTCTTGTATGGAGGGGGTTAGAGAAAAACAGTACTCATGCTCCAAACATCAGTAATAAGGGTATGCTGCATTTTGCTATAGCAGTGAATAGCTCTTCTGTTTTGTGTGATTCTAGGTGGAAAATCCTTTCCCAATGCTACCTTTCACCATTTCACTTTATCGAACGTTTGCAATTCTCAATTTTTTTATGTTTGTGTTCCTTCCTAAGAACCAGAACCAACCAAACAAAAATGTGTGTGTGTGTGTGTGTGTGTCAACCTGGCATTTGTCTCTGCCAACCCTGGGTATGGCAGGCTCCGAAGAGCAGTGCTGTAGATCCAATCTTATGGAGAAGTCTATGGGGATCTTGGGTCAGTGTGGGAATTCAGGAGCCCCATGGTGCAGTGGTTAAATACCTGTACTGCAGGTAAAACTGTGCTCACGACCTGGGGTTCAATCCCAGGTAGCAGGCCCATGGTTGACTTAGCCTTCCATCCTTCCGAGTTCAGTACAATGGGTACCCAGCTTGCGGGGGAGGGGGCAATGTGTAGTGTGCATACTGTAATTAACAACTGTAAACTGCCCAGAGACTACTTGACGTGGTATGGGGCGGTATATAAGCAGAACACTTTGCTTTTTCTTTTGCTTTGCTATGTGCATGACCTTTTTTGAAATGAAAGTGCATGTGCTGTTACTTAGTTCCCCTCTGATTGCCAAACACTTTTCACCAAATCACAAAGGTGTCCATCGGTGCCACCCTCCAAAAAAAATCCTGGATTTACTCTCCCCCCCCCCCCCCTCCATTTCCCCTTCCCCCACCCCCCCCCCCCCCCCCCCCCCTCTCTCACACACACACATTGGGCACCTGTTCTGATTTCATAATGGAGACCAGTCGGAGGCAGTCCTTTGCCATATGCTGAGTTGTGGAGATGATATGCTTGTGGGTATAGCGGTAATGATTTGATGGAGAAATTAAGTGGACCTTGAAATTAGAACTGGACTGTCAGGAAAGGCAGGAAGGCATGATGCATTGGCAATGAAATAGTTGGTTCCTGGGGACTGTGTTGCTGCTAGCACACTCCGCAGTGCCACTGCAGTGCAGAAAAACATTCCACAGGCAAATTCAGATGGTGTTAATTAGCTTCACGGTGAGGTGTAACGAGATAAAGGCTGGGTGAGGGAAATACGTACAGACCATCTCTCTCCCCCACCCCACCCCATAGGACTATCCTTTATGCTATACAAACCTAGACCCACATATGTATAGACAGCTAAATGCCAATGGAAGGCGGCATTAATTTGATGCGACTTGTGTGAAGCTTTCCAACTCCGTATGTGCTTCGCAAATGATCCCCGTTTCAATTCTTGGCATCTGCATGCCTTTGTTCCTGTTGCCACCGCCACCACTGCATGGTAGACCTTGTACTACATTCCAGCCCAAGTTTATTTGGATGCACTCTGAGTTTTCTCTTTGTTGTCTCTCTGAACTCTCTCTCACACACACAGTTTCCATCACTGCCAGTTCCTTAGAAAACTAGAGGCTGAGTTAGCCCCACTCTGTGGGTGGAGTTACTTAGGAGTAATTAGAATCAAAGAATCATAGAATCATAGAATCATAGAGTTGGAAGAGACCTCAAGGGCCATCCAGTCCAACCCCCTGCCATGCAGGAACTCCATCACAATATTTCAGACAGATGGCCATCCAGCCTCTACTTAAAACCTCCAAAGAAGGAGACTCCACCACCCTTCGTGGCAGCATCTTCCACGGTTGAACAGCTCTAACTCTCATGAAGTTCTTCCTAATGTTCAAATGAAATCTCTTTCCCTGTAGTTTGAAACCATTGCCCCGAGTCCTAGTCAGCCCTGGCCATTTCCCCATTCTAGTGTCAGCCTGCCAAGGAGACAGGAAGCTCACCAGTTGCAATCAGGAAATCCTTCGGATCCATATCCCTCCTGGGTTGGACTGTCCTAATTGGGCCCTCCATTCCTGCAGAGGTTCTGAATTTCCGTAAGTGAGGGGATGGAGGACGTGAGCTTTCCTGGCCAAGCAGAGACACGTCTGTTTCGAAATGGAGAGGAGGCGTGTGTGTACATGCATATCCTGTTCTCCTTTGTTTTCTTAATTTTAATCTCTTTTAATTCTATCCCAGTCGCTCAGGAAAACTCCTATATTGAACCAATCTTATGATTTGGTTAACTTCTTGTATAAGTTTACAAGACTAAAGAATCAAAATTGAAAACAAATTATTATTTATCTATTTAAAATATGTTACCCCACCTTTCTCCTTGAAAAGGACCCAATGGGTCTTACAACATTGAAGGCCATTATTTAAAGTCAAAGACAATGACTATATAATGGTTGCTAACAACATTAAAGACAGTATTTAAAGCTAAGAACAATGAGGTGAAGAGACACCCTCATAAAAAGCTAAGAACAATAAGTAAATACTGTGAAATATGACCTCATTGGGTGACCACAAGAGGCTCTAGACTGCAGTTCCCATCACCCCAGAAACTGAAGATGATTCTTCTTTTATGGAGTAATCATGGCCAGTTGGGCTTAGAACATGGACCAGGTCACCTCATATGTTGGTAGTTACTCATCAGTCTTGATTCGTTTTTCAACCAGGTTGGAAAACACATCCTCGTGTTGCTAATACATAACACATTGTGTGCATACATTTGCTTTGAGATGCATTTCTAATTTTTTAATCCACGTTTTCCTTTCTATTACAGTGCGACAGTGACAGTGATCGAGAAGATAAGGTAGGGATGCATTTTTAGCATATGATTCTGTTTTGTTTTTTTCACCAGTTGTTTCTGAAGTATTCAAGAGCTGGTCACTTGGTAATGATAAAATATATTGATTGTTAACCTGGCTGGGTCATTCATCATACCCATGGTCAAATGTTCCTCACAGGGGTTATATTCTGTGGTTCAAGGCACAGATTAGTCCTTTGTCATGCCCTACTAGATTGTTAATCCTTTTAACAATCCTTTAAACTCATACAGTTCTGAGTTGACAATGCTTCTGCCTTTTCCTCCCTTTGGTTTCATGATGAGGTCCTGTGGCAGCCAAAGTAAGAATGCACCTTACTTCCTGGGAAAAGCAAGTCTGTCACACAGCACTGTGTTATTGGTTATTTGGGAGGAATGTGGATCATTTAGTGACCCAAGTTCAGATCCTGGTAGTGCCCTAATTGTTGCAAAATCTGCTGGTTTTTAAGCATCAACTTGAGAAATATTTCCGTATTACTGAATGTTTATGTCCGAAGTAAGGGCTGTGAAAGTCTTCTGTCTCATTCTTTGAGCTTATCTATTTATTTTCAAGATACAACATAATTGATTTCATTTTGGAACATATTCTGGTTCCATGTGACATAAATTGGAAGCGGTGTGACGTCACCTCATCAACATCAAATCTGTTTGATTAAGTGATTAGACTTAATAGGTCAACTAGTTCTAATAAGAGCAGTACGGTTTGGATAAGGGCAATATAACACAATGAACGTATGAAAGTTTTATTTCAGGCCTGTTTTATTACTGAAATATTAGTCACCTTGTATAACAGTACTTGTTGGCATAAAGGTTTCTTCAATGAAGGAAATATTTGTTTATCTGAAAATTTGAAGAGATGTGTTTTCTCGCAGTATTATCCCTGTTATGTCCAAAGTTCCTTTGTTGGTCAGCAGTTGTCTAAGAATGACCCACTCATGTAGTATCTTTGGTTCAATGGATTCTGCTTGTGAGTTAACTTCCAATTCTCACATAATAAAATATGACTGTGGTTACTATTATCCAGTATCTTCAACCCCCCACCCCTTCCTACAAGACATAGTTGTCATTATAATACAACTTATTAGATCTTGCATTTCCAGCTTGGAATATGGTGTTACAGTGGGATCAGGTTGAAGTTAATATAGAAATGTAAATATTGTTAGGAAGTTATGAGATAAAATCAAGACCTGCTTGGGTTTGGCTTTTAATGCCCTGGGCATTAAAGCTTTGAACATCTGTCAGAAGTCTTCCCCGTTTCATAAGATCTTACAACTTTTCCCAGCCAGGTAGAACATTACTGTTTCCCAAACTGGTTCGTTAAGAGTCAAAATAGTTTACATATTTAGAATACTTTTGGAAGAGATCCTCCATTCAAGCAGTGAAGGACACCTGTCTGTCATAGATTATGGTTTACCGCACAAGGTGGTGAGTGCTCCTGTGCTAGAGGCCTTCGAGAGAAAATTGGAAACCATCTGGCAGATCTCCTTTGATTTGGATTTGTGCACTGAGCAGGAGGTTGGACTTGATGGACCTATAGACCCTTTCCAACTCCTTTGTTTTATTATTATTCATCCACGTATCTTGTGTTTATCATGCAATGGTTATTGATTGATCTATGAAGAGTGAGTGGGACGAGACTGTTTATATCTGGCATGTCCAAACTTCAGCCCTCTAGATGTTTTGGACCACAGCTCCCACAGTCCTTGGCCATTGGCAATCTAAGCTTAAAATTCTGGGAGTTGTGGTCCAAAACATCAGGAGGGCCAAAGTTTGGACATGCCTGGTTTATATGCTTGAGGAAATCTCATTGAAGGAGGGAGAATGGGTTGTTGGGAGTATATTCACCTTAATGTCTAATCAGAACTACAGGTGGAACACAGCAACATTAGAGTTACTGGAGTAAAATCCCCCCCTTCTTACTACTTCTTTCGTTATATCCCAACATTCCTTCATTTGTCGTGAATGGCTCCCCACTTTCTCAGCATCACAGGAATTATACGAAGTAGGTCAGACAGAGAGTGTCTGAGTACTCTGAATTTTTCATAAAGAATATGTCACTGGATCTCTGTGTCCCATCCAGCACGGTTGTGCCCTTGCTTCTACTATATACCCAATACTACCCTTTCCCCCTGAAAAGAAGACCTACTTACAGTTTTGCTTCTCACGGAAATATAAGGCAT
The DNA here is from genome assembly GCA_023846285.1 of Phrynocephalus versicolor. Lineage (NCBI taxonomy): Eukaryota > Metazoa > Chordata > Lepidosauria > Squamata > Agamidae > Phrynocephalus > Phrynocephalus versicolor. The sequence goes on along the minus strand of JAHTLZ010000038.1, from coordinate 5,641,725 downwards.
CCCCCCAAAATAAGGCCTCCCCAATAATAAGATAACAATAAATGTGTACCGTATTCTTTTTCATGGAAAAATAAGACATCCCCTGAAAATAAGACCTAGCACATTTTGGGGAGCAAAATTTAATATGAGACACTGTCTTATTTTTGGGGAAACAGGGTATGGCTGCTCATGGGCCATAATCCTGGTAAAAAGGCAATATGATACTATAAGGGGGACAGGAGAAAACAGTAAGTAGCACTTACTGAAATGTGATGGAAGTGCTATAGTACTGTTATCCCACACCGCTCTGTGCTGTTTTTTGTTTGCAGGTGCACAGTCTAGAAACCAAGTTTGACAAGGAACATTTGAAAGAACTGGGCATGTTTAGCCTTGGGAAAAGAGACATATGATAGCACTTTTCAAATACTTGAAAGGCTGTTGTTCAGAGGAAGAACAGGATCTGTCCTCACTCAGTCAACCCAGAATACAGTAGTGAAGTTACAGGTAGCCAGAGTTTGGTTGTTAGAGCCTAACTGTTAGAGCGGTACAACGGAACACTTACTTCAAGAGGTGTCGAGTGCCTCTAAAGCTTGAGGCATTCAAGAGAAAACACCTGACAGATCTTCCTTGATTTGTATTCCCATCTTGAACCAGGGGGTTGGACTCCGTGGAGTTGGACACGTAGGCTCCTTCCAACATCATGATTCTATGATTCTAATGGCAGCGGAGGCAGGCAGAGGTGGAGGCTGGGTCGGCAGGGGGCGGGGGCCAAGGTGGCGATGGGGATGGCGGCCGTAGGGTCTTCCTGGCACACAGCATGCTCCCTGTCCCCCCTACTTCCCTCTCCGCAAATTCCTCATGACTGGTCCAGAGGAGGGGGAAGGGGGGGCTGGGAGCCTGTCGCATGCCAGGCGAAAGCTCTCCGCGTGCCACCTTTGGCTCACATGCCATAGGTTTGCCATCCCTGGTCTATAAGATGTCCCCCATGTTTAAAACGACCCCCACTTTTACAGCCCCAAATCACAGTTTTGCAACCACACCGTTCTCTCCTTGTATGAGACTACCCTCAATTTTAATCTAACAATTTTCGATAAAAACATAGTCTTATACATGGGGAAATACTCTAATTCGAAAGTGGACTGCTCCTAAAATTCTTGATCTCGTTTTTTGTGTAAGTCTGTATTGTAGTTTGTTTCTAGAAACCTTATGCAGTGTACATTTGGTTTAAACGCTCTTTCTCTTTCTTTTAAAAAAGAAATACTCTGTCTTAAATGAGGAAATGAGGAATCCATATAGGGAAGGGTAAACGGGCTCTGAACACAGACTGCTATGGCATCCATAGGCATATAGATCTAACAACCTTGCATATTCATTGTGAATTCACCCTAGGTTGCCTGTTCTAAGATGAAAAAAAAGACACATCATCATCATTTGAACAGGTCAAGCATATTCAGATGAAGACAAATGGTGCTTATTTGATTTCTTTAAAATTGGGAAATGAAAAAGCGCTCTCCAGAGAAATCACGTTCTGACTGACTTAAATGATAGACCAAGGCACGGAGCGCAGATAAGAACAGACATTTGTCTTTTTCTGTCCTTTCCTTTTCCTTTCCTTTTTTCCAACAAAATTCTCTGAAGGCCAGTCGAAGCTGTCAACTCACTGACACGTGCATTATCTATGTCATTTTAAACAAAGTGACCTGGAGAAAAGAACACTCTGGCATGACATGATAATGGTCTGTTGGATGACAGGTAAAGCACACGTTATAAAGAGAGGCTGTGCGTTGTTCTTTTGTTTAACTGACAAGTTGGACCTTTCTTCCATTAGATAGGCAGTGATCTCTTGAATCTTTCTTCACTCTATGTGTATATGAAGTGGGAGAGCATAACTTTTTTTAAAAAAAAAAGCTGTTAATGTTATAGGCAGTGATGGGGAAGAGTTTCGGAAACATAGAATCATAGAATCATAGAGTTGGAAGAGCCAACTCAAGGGCCATCCAGCCCAACCCCCTGCCATGCAGGAACCCCATCACAATATTTCCGACAGATGGACATCCAGCCCCTGCTTAAAACCTCCAAAGAAGGAGACTCCACCACCCTTTGTGGCAGCATATTCCGCTGCCGAACAGCTCTAACTGTCATGAAGTTCTTCCTAATGTTCAAATGGAATCTTTTTCCTGTAGTTTGAAACCATTGCCCTGAGTCCTAGTCTCTGAAGCCATGGAAAACAAACCTGTTCCCTCTTTAATATGACATCCTTCCAAATATTTAAACATAGCTATCATATCCCCCCTCAACCTTCATTTTGGAAGGCTAAATATTCCCAGTTCCCTAAGCCATTCCTCATAAGACATTTCCTCCAGACCCTCAACCATCCTGGTTGCCCTCCTCTGCACCCGCTCGAGGTCGCCAACATCCTTTTTAAATTGAGGTGCACAGAACTGGACACAGGACTCCAGGTGGGGTCTGACCAGAGCAGAATAGAGTGGTACTATCACTTCCCTTGAGGCCCTCACGTCATGCGACAAGGGGAGAACTTGGCGCTCTACAGATGCCGGGTACTTCTCCCATTCACACCAGGCAGCATGGCCCGTGGTGAGGCAGGAGTGTTGCTGGTTTCCAACAACACCTGAAGGTCACCACATTAGAATACAAGGGTCTTAGATCATTGGCTTGAGTATGAGGGAATGACTGTGCTTTCCTGGGTCTTTAAATGGGGTGATAAACCTTAAAGATCCCCAGAGGGGGAGAAAGTTTGATTTTAGGCTATGAGTGGGGGCTTTAATCCCTAGGCACTTAAATTTTCACTCTTCCCTATTGGATCAATGTGAAGATGCTTGTATACGTGTTGCACATTATTGTGTGTTTAAAAGGTAAGCAGGAACTGCATATTCTGTATCTCACTGTCTCATGCACATATAACACCATGCAGACATTTATGCTGGCTTGTGTGATTCTGTGAGTCATGGTGGTGAGTTGCGGCTGGCATTCTTGGTCATATGCCAGTTGTCCAACTTGGCACATGGGAAGGAATATGAGCAGCAACTAGGGATGTGCCAGCTTTAAGTATCTGTAATTGTAGGTCTATCAGAGGAAACTCCCCAAATGGAGATTCTGGGAAATACAGTCTGAATGGCACATTAGTAATGCCAAGATCAAAGATGTGATACTTGAACAAAGACTTCGGAGCACTATGGGATTTTAAGACCACTCTTTAGTAGTTTGAATCTGTGGTCCATCACAGGTGACATTTATCCCTTAAGGGGTTGTTTCAGTGTAAGATCAGATCATCTTTTCAATCATGTCAAAGTTCATTTGAGGATCATGTTCTAAGTTGCTTAAACTGCCATGCTTCCTCAGAGGATGAAAATCAGCCTTTGTTTTCACTGATGTTGTTCTCTTCCCACCTGGAAAAATTATTCAAGCTACATCAGCTTGTCTATATAGGATCTACAAGCTTTTTTCATCTAATTGCTTCTATAGACAGGTATGAAAAAATCACTTTAAAATTTATTGAAGAGGTATAACTTCCATTATAAGATCTTACTTCAGTTGTATAGAAATTGACCCTACAGCTGTGAAAAATCTGTAGTGGCAAATACTTAAATCATGTAAAAGACATCCAAATTTATAGCTATGAGGGGAAAAAAACAGTAGGTACAAATGTTTAAAAACACACGATTGAACATAACTTGCAGACAATATACTTAGGTCATGTTTCAAAAATGTGTCGGTATGCAGGAATATATCTGGAAGTTGAGTCATGGCAAGTGGACTTCTTTTCTTGTGAGATTGAAACATTTTGCTACTCATCCAAGCAGCTTCATCAGTCCAAGGAAAGTTGGTGCAAGGCCTCCAATTTATAGCTCACCTTGATTTCAGTTAGAATAGGCTTGTTAGGTGGATGGTGGCCTGAAGAGGCTCATTAGAAGGACAATGGCCTTAATAGGCTCATTAGATGTACTGGGATGTGAATCTCCCACCTATGCAACCTTTCCCAACACCCATTAAGTATGGTTCGTTTAGCTGTGGCCTTCCTGGTGGAGGTGTGAAGTGCTTCTGATTTGTCTGGGGATTGATGAAAGGGAATAATGATATGTGGCAGACAGATTTTTCTAAATTCTCCCACCCCTGTTGAGAGAGGGATTTTCAATACATGCATGAATGGCTTCCCTGACCCCGCTCTCAAACCACCTCCGTTCTCTGTCTAATATGTGTACATCCTCATCTTTGAATGAGTGTCCTTTGACCTTCAAATGAAAGTACACCGCTGATTCAATTTCCAGATAATCTCTCCTGGATGACTGAGAATCTCCACAGACATGCAGGAATATAAAAATACAATTAAAAATCCAAAAGAGCAAGGAGAAATTTTTAATTGCATTCAAAACATGCAGCAGCTTATTACCTTAAAGGGCATAATGAAAAGACAGAGAGTATATATCTTAAAATATCAGAGTTCTTCAAAGTAAAATCATAGAATCATAGAATCATAGAGTTGGAAGAGACCTCAAGGGCCATCCAGTCCAACCCCCTGCCATGCAGGAACCCCATCACAATATTTCTGACAGATGCCCATCCAGCCTAAGAAGGAGACTTCACCACCCTTTGTGGTGACATATTCCACTGCCGAACAGCTCTAACTGTCATGAAGTTCTTCCTGATGATCAAATGGAATCTCTTTTCCTGTCGTTTGAAACCATTGCCCCGAGTCCTCGTCTCTGAAGCCATGGGAAACAAACCTGTTCCCTCTTCAATATTACATCCTTTCAAATATTTAAACATAGGTATCAGATCCCCCCTCAGCTTTCTTTTTGAAAGGCTAAACATTCCCAGCTCCCTAAGCTGTTCCTCATATGACATTTCTTCCAGACCTATATGAATATATGAAAGTAAATATATGAAAGTAAAAATATATTATTTAGCCTTTAGGCGTATTACATGGACATACAGAGAAAATTACTACGTATCTTAACAGCCACCTGCCAGTATGAATTTAAGGGATAAAAATCCAGTATCATCTTATAGGTGGTGATGGATTCATCTCCAAGCGGCATCTTACTAAGAACGAGATCCTTGCATATGCTGCTGTTCATACTTCTTCTTTCTTAAGCACAATGAATGTTTTCAGGGTTGCCTTTCTTACACTTTTGTTAATTACTTTAGCATGTTATACATACAACTTATCAAACCTTGACACTATCAGCAAGTTGCTAATTTGGGATAACTCACCGCTTGAAGTCTATGAAATAGCACTTAAGCATAAATCCCCAGTAGGATTCTTGGTGCTGTTTCATCCAGTTCCCTGGCTTTATCTTTTGGGCTCTCAAAATGGAGGACTCACAACTAGCTTTCTTCAAACTAACAAAGCTGTTTGGATGAGCAAGAAAAGATTTCAATCTCTCAAGAAAAAGGGCTCCAAAGAAGGAGACTCCACCATCCTCCGTGGCAGCGTATTCCACTGCCGAACAGCTCTAATCGTCATGAAGTTCTTCCTAACATTCAAACGGAATCTCTTTTCCTGTAGTTTGAAACCATTGCCCCGCGTCCTAGTCTCTGAAGCCATGAAAAACAAACCAGTCCCCTCTTCAATATCACATCCTTTCATTAATTCAGGATATTCAGAGTTTAGAGTATCTTTAAACAAATTCACATCTGCCTTTTGTATATATGTATAATATGTCCAAAGGAAAAATGCAAGTTATCGTTTAAGTGAGAGTTAACAGTTTGTGACCCTCCAGATGTTAACGGAAATGACTCCTGTTAGGCCTAACAAGGGCCGAAATGCAACAAAAAAGGAGTACAACAGATTTCTTACACTGCTTTAGGTCACCATGTGTTTCAGTAGCAGTAGAAATACAGGCAAGAAAAATGTTTCTGGTTACAATCCCTTGAGAAATAGCTCCTCTCCCGTGTTAGACAGACAAAGTGAAAACTCTTCAGGCCCTACCGTCTTGGATAGAGTGGCCATCTTAAATATACACTTTGATATATTATATTGCAAAGAATGATATCAGCATTTGGAGAAGTGAAGCATATGAGGGGTACCTATGTTCAGAGTCTCAGTTTAATCCAAAAGATGAAGATGAGGGGAAAACATTCATTTAAACTGGGAAGGACCTGTTTGAAATCAGTTGGCCATTGTAACGGAATTAGGATGATGGGGCATAGTGTGATTTTTTTTATAAGGCTCAATATTAACTGCAAATTTTCAGCTTTCGCCAAACGCTTATCTAAGGAATGCAATAGGCCAGATGTAATAAGCCAAGTTAGAGGAAATTGGACAGCTACCATTGGACAATTCTTTCACGTGATCTCTGGAAACTGCTCGGAGCTGGGAAAAAGAGAAGTTTATACTTAAGGCTATGAGAGAGAAATTTGCTTAGAATCCAGCTTCAAGATGTAGTCAGCTACAGTTAGTCCTAGCCAGCCTAGGAATTGTAATTTTCATAGTATCTAAGCTAGCAAGAATATCATAAGCTTCATTATTTTTCAGGCAATGTTATATAATTGTATCTGATAAGCATTTTTATATTTTCCATTGATTTCCATTGATTTTATGATTTTTTTTTCATTTTTGTAACTTAGAACAGTGAATAAAGGGATTTCATTAAATTGGTGCTCTCAAGCCATTAGTTTTCTTTAAAAGAACCCACAGGAACTCAGGTAATTCTCGGCCAGAGACGCTCCTACCCCTGAGTTTTGTTACAGCAGTGACACACAGGTCTCATTCATTCTAATAAGTCTCCTTCAACTGGGACTCATGTTGCCTTGTAATCCTGTTTGTCTCCCATCCTCAGGGTGTGGTAAATGCATTTTCTCCTTGTTACGGCCTTTCCTCGAAGCCGTTGAACAAGGAATGGCATTAAAACAGTCCAGTTGGAAGAGGGAGGCGATTACTATAAACCAAGGGACAGAGAGGAGGAGGAGGGGGGATGTAGGTTTCCCATGCTCATGTAGCCGTGTTGCTGCGGTATATAAATTAAATAAATAAATAATATTCCTGCCCAGTGGTCTGCTACATCCTCTCTAGAGATAGTTCATTTTGTCCTTTATGACTCAGCAACCTATTGTCACAGGTAGCATAAATTGCTTCTACCCATCATATATTCTCTCTCTCTCTCTCTCTCTCTCTCTCTCTCTCTCTCTTTCTCTCAATGCCCATTTTGTATCGAAAATTTGTATTTACTCTGAGAGTGTAATTTGTTCCTCCTGGATAATATGACCCTTAGCGGAGCTGGATCATGGGCTCGTTGAAGTGATATTTCCCACTAATAGTGGTCGTACATCACCGCTGTCAGCTCAGGTTAGAAGGCAAGCACATTACAGCTCAATTTTACCTCTGCAGGCATCAGGGATTATTTTCCATGAATGAGTATGACATGACTACACTACAGAGTGCATTAAATTTTTACTAGCTTCTCCTGTGTGTGCTCCAGACAGGCAGGCCTACAGAGGCCCTTTGAGGGCCTTACATA
>JAHTLZ010000038.1:5620846-5631687 GCA_023846285.1 Phrynocephalus versicolor | reverse complement strand
ATTATTATTATTATTATTATTATTATTATTATTATTATTATTATTATGGTTTCCTCTGAGCAGGAAATATAAAGAACACAATTGCTTGTGACCCTGACGCCTCGTTAGCAGAGAAACAGAATCTTGTGTGTGTGTGTGTGTGTGTGTGTGTGTGTGTGTGTGTCTTGCTGACTTCGCTAGCCCATTGTGTTTTTCCGGTTTCAAGGTTTCTCATTAAGGTTTTCTATCTTTCTGCTAAACTGAAGAGGATTTGCTTCCAGGAGAAATCGCCGTCTCCCTCTCTATTTTTCCTTCCCTTTCCTCCCTCCATCTTCGGTGGCAGAAAATAGTTCTCAGGAAAGTGCGGGAAAACAGCCTTCTATCCTGAGCGGGGAAAGGCATTGTGCATTTGTGGGGCGAGCCTTTTCTTGCACTGGGGAACTTATACGGAATTCACAAGGGCTTTGTTGCTGCCGCTGCTGCGTGTGTAACAACTGTAGGCAGAAAAAAAAATTCAAAATTATTTCATGCAATAATAAAAGAAGCAATCCCTAGTATTGGCCTGAAACTTCCAGACCTCTCCCCCTGCCTTCCCAGCTAGCATGGTCATGGCCAATTGGGCTGAGGGAGCCTGGGAGATGTAGTCCAAACAAATGACTTTACCAAGCTCTGAACACGGAGTGTACAGTACAGTGGTACGTTGTATAAAGGAATTAATTCGTTCCAAATGAAATTCTGTTAAGCAAATTTTCCTTTATACAAATTTCCCATAGGAATGCATTGAAAACAGAGTAATCCCTAATGGTGACCATTTTTATGTTGTACGGGTTTGCCCTATCTAAACCTACAAACCAACCCTTTCAACTCCTTGAGGGGTGGCTCTTTCAGGAGGGCTCCCTGGCTGCACCCTTTACATGTATGTTTTTAAAATGAACAACTGGCTCACTTGGCTAGAGAACCATACCCTCCAAAAACCCATTACATCCCACAGGCTGTTTAATATTTTCATGTGTGTCGTGTGCATCTGGGTTTTTTTTTCTTGTGTGTGAGAGAGAAAGAGGGATAGAGGGACTCATATTTTTCCCCGCTGCTTTCCCCAATAAAAAGAAGGAAGGAGATTTTATGAAGTATCGATTTAATACATTAAAAGGATTCAGCATGCATTCTTAGCGTTCTCTTGTTTTCTTCCCGATACACGCAGAGCTGTGGCTAGTTAATGAACCCCCAAGCCGTGCCCTTTGGTGGTGTGATACCTCATTACCCATAAGCAGCCTCCATCTGGCCTCACGGCTGGGCAGAGAGTCATTCCGATTATGAGGGAAATCTCCAGAGCCATTACTGAGTGGCAACAGAGGGCCTACTGCAGACAGCTTAATGGACTAATTTCTAACTTGCAGAAGGAGAAGTCTCCGCAGTCAGTGGCATACGGGGAAGAGGGGAGGTTGTGTGCGTGTGTAAAAGGGGGGAGTGCGTAGAGGTGTGCATGCTAAATGTGTTAAGTGAACAGAAGTTGGCTGTTTATGAAGTAGATTTTTTGAGGCCCTCAAACAGTCCTGGGAATTTTAGGAGGAAAGAGAGGTGGGGAGAGAAAAGAGTCCAGGGTAGTTGATGAATCTGCAAGAGACATATTAGAGGAGAAATGAAAACAGGGAGAAACGGATATTGAGATATCTGTGGACCAAACAATGTGTTAAAACACACCCATCACTGTGTGTGAAGTCATGAAATCATTAGCAAGATATGCTTTGGGTAGACTTTCATACCTGAGAATTAAATGTTGGTGAACTAATCCATGTTTAACTCTTAACAACCACTTTTGGTATGAATAACAACGCCAGTCTAAAGTTGGTGCTTAGTCTGTGGGTATAATTCCTCTCCTTTCTGTCCCTTGTCCACTCCTCTATTTGTGAAGATAGTAGGAAAAGAGATGGAGTGATACATTCCATGAATCACATATGTGCGTGCAAATCATTTTCAGCAAATGCCATATTTTTCTGTCTATAAGATGCCCCATGTATAAGACGTACATCACTTTTCCAACCTAAAATTACAGTTTTGCAACCACTCAGTTCTCTATTCAGCTTACTTCCATGTATAAGATGACACTCAATTTTAGTCTGTTTTAGACAAAAATATAGTCATATACACGGAAAAATACTGTACTTAATGTATCCTTTCTGGCATTCATTTTAGGAATTATCAGAATTAATATCTTATGGAGGAGGTGAATCCACAGGACTAGGTACAACAATAAGTCCATAACAATATGGATCAAACCATTATAACTGTATGGATAAGAGGGTCTTTTGTAAGTCCATTTCCTGGCACCATATGATATTCCTTGTTCATTGTGGAGTAATATGGTCACATTCCCATCACTCAGTACAGTAGTCCCCTGCCACATTGCAGTTCATATATTATGGTGCCAGTATATTGTGGATTTTTTCTTGAGAGAAGCATGTTTCCAAAAAGAGGCTTTTAACCCCCTCCTGACACCTCAGCAAACTGACCTTGGTGTCCCACTGGTAATGCACGCCAGCAGGAGCAGCCCCAGGTCTATTTGCTGAGGTGTCAGGAGGGGGTTAAAAGCCACTCTCTGGAAGTGCGGGCTGCCAGGAGGAGCACCAGGTCTGTTTGTTTAGGTGCCAGGAGGGGGTTAAAAGCTTCTCTTTGGAAGTGCACACCAGCAGGAGTAGTCCAAGGTCAGTTTGCTAAGGTGTGTGCATTTTGCCAATTTCTGTTTAGGTTGGTCAGGCACTAACTCCCGTGATATGCTGTAACTCAGAAATTAGAATTCTTCTGCTTTTGGTCTCTTTTAGGGAGGAAGGTAGAATAGAACTTAAATATAGCATAAAAGGAATTAAATTATCTCCCATTCAGTTGTAATCATAATCAGAGCATTTTGACTTGTAGATAGGAGTTTCTAGTAGTTGCAGCTCAACAATGTCACCCTGGCTTTTATCCTCATGTTTATGTGGCTGTGCCTTCATTTATTGCAAAAACGAACCGGATCCTCCTCAATTCTGCTCAAATCAGACTCTGTAATTTTTTTAATGCGTAAATTTGGTTTTCTTAAAGATATGTATCTGGTTTTGTTTGTACAAAGCTCAGCTTTTTCAATCCTGGTAATTTTTTTAAAATTTCTTTCAAATTTATCACTTTTTGTCATGATGGCCACGGTTCCCACTTGAGTTTGCAGAATGGAAATCAAGTTGGCCTTGCAGCTGAGAGAAATCATTTGGAAATCAAGTTGGCTTTGCAGCTGAGAGAAGTCATTTTGAGATTCTGATTTCCACTGCCTTCTTTCACAGGCCAGGACATGTAAACCCTCTACCCCACCTATATCCCCCCACCTTTTTTTTTCTGGGTTGATATCCATCCAGTGGGGTAGGAAGGCACATTAGCAACATGAAGGGTTCATGTACACAGACACCAGCAGACGTTTGTTTTTATTGGTTTGCTGCCAGTTTGAGGAACAAAAGTAGCACAGTTATTTGGAGTGCTTGGGAGGCAATAAGTCAAAATATAGAGATCTACAAAGCATAATGGAGCCCTTTCTGTTATGAATGAGGTAGTTGAAAGTGATGGAAGCATATTTTTAAAGGAAATCAAAGTGTGCGTGACAGTGCTGAGCTTCTGAATGGCCTGGTGGACAGAGGCTTTATATTGTGTTAGGTCAGTTAAACGTCTCTTTGGAGATTTGTTTATTTCATCTTCACCTGCCAGGCTTAACTGTGCACACAGTATCTTAGTGGACCAATGGACATGAAGTTAGCCTTGTATCTCCATCATGTAGCAGAATGCCATGGTCCAGGGTCTTTGCCTATAAATCACCAATATGATTCTTTCTACCAACAAACTACAGCTGAGTTATCATTGACCAGCTTCACACTTAATGCATATGTATTGTTCTTAATTTGCCAAATGAATTCGTTCATGGGGTTTGTGGGTCAAAAGCAATCACGTTGCTAATGCCAGACAATTCCTTGCTTCCTTCATTGCTTCCTTCCCACCCTCCCTCCCTAGAGGCTGAAATGTGCAGGGAAGATCCGTGGACTTGCCATGTATGCTTTCTCCCTGAAGCTCAGATAAGGGATGTGATGGAAGGGCTACCATCACTCATAAAACCGAAAGATAAATATACCCTTCTTGCTTTCCATGCGGGAACAAATGACACAAGAGGAGCTGTGAATAAATCACATCAGACTTCAGAGCTCTGGGAAGGAAACTCAAGGACTTTGGGGGCCCAGATATTTTTTTATCCACCCTACCAGTACAAGGAAACGGAACAGAAACAAAAATAGTCCAGGTGAATGACTGGCTATGAAGGTGGTGTTGTGAGATATTTGGGTTTTTGGACCATGAGCTAAGCTTCCTGGAAGTTAGAAATCTGGCTCCAGATTTTGCCTTGAGGTTAACTCCTGAAGCCTTTCCCAGAAATGGATATAGCCACAAGGCAGTGGAAGTTTGAAATCAGAGTTTTCCTTCTCCTGGGAAGATGGTTCTTCCATTTTCTCTGCCGTTGGGGCATGAACCCTCTTCTGCCTTCAAAACCGTTGACCATCTTCTCCTGTGACCCTGGGAAGCAGCCCTTATGAGATAAGGTGTTAAACAAGAAGTTTAAATACAGATTCTGAAAAAGACTAATGTATTGGTGAAGTACTCCATAAAACAGCACCATCTTCCACAGTGAATCTCTATGGACACTATCGAAGGCTTTTTAAAAGTCAATGAAGTTGATAAACAGTGGCTTTTGGAACTCATTACACAGCTCTACAGTGTTCTGGAGTATGAATATATGCTCACTGCATGTCAGGCCCCTGCCAGAACCTATTATAGAGACTAAAGAGTTAATGCCTGAAGAAGCCCCAGATGAGGTTTCAGGGCTGTCAGTTCCTCCAGCAGCTGCACAGGAGAGTGACTCAGCATCTTCAGGGGATTCTCCACCCCCACAGAGGGCTGCTTGTCAAAGGCAATGAAGACTTACAACCAGGAGAAACAGAGACAAGCTTTATCTGAGCCACCGACATCTACATTTAGGGAGTCCTGAGTTTTGACAGGGTTATTTTCTGGGGAAGTTTTGTTGCTCTCTGGAGACATAAATTAAGCATTCAGGACTGCGGCAAATTGTGGGAGCAGCACGTTAATATGACAACTTGCTAATGCTTTCCTGCTTGATCCTTGTTCCTGCTTGGCGTGACCCTGGACCTGGTTTCCCTTGGCTCTGGACTTTCTCAGTGGACCTGGCGTAAGCTACCATTGGCATTCTCGCTTTGACCCCTGGACTGTTTATCTTGGACTCTGCTTTGCTCTCTGAATTGGCATGACCTTGCTATAGGTTTCCTGGACTCTGATTTACTTCTGATTTGCTGCATTGGAGTTCGGCTCTGAGTTTGCAGTAAAAGCCTGAACTTACCTGTGTGTGTGAGTTTGTGGGTCGTGACACTGCAAGATCATCCTTGGCGAAAGTCAGCTTGTTTTCTTCTCAATAGTTTGTCTACTGCATCTTGTATGTGATGAAGGTTGATGATACAGAAGACCTTGCCTGGCAGTGAGAACAGTGTGATGTCCCGCCAATTGTTACAATCAGTAGCATCACCTTTTTTGGGTAGTCTCACAATCACACATTTTCTCCACTCAGTGGGAATTCATTTGTATTTCCAACATTCATTGAACATCTTTGTTAGCATCTTACTTGTCCTCCTTGTTTCAGTATTTCTGGTGCAATTTCATCCAGGAAGAAAAAAAAGCAAAAGCGAAGTATTCTGCTTATATATCATACCCATAGCGCTTAATGCACTCTCTGGGATGTTTACAATTCAATTATGCAGGCTACACATTGACAGTTCCTTTGAATGATCAACATGTCTTTTTGTTGGTGGCACTGTGCGCAAAGTAGGTGTTTCCAATGCATTTATTGTTCAAGATACGAAACAATAGTAGCCTCTCATCCTTGTTACTTGTTTCTACTGCTGATCCATGTGGGCCTACCACATGTTCGAACCCCTGTTTTTTTATTGCCAATTTGTGCATTCATATCTCCTATGAGGAGCTTAATATCATGGACAGGGATGTCATCTAAAGTGTCTTGCAGAAGTTCGTAAAAGAGTCTTTGTACCATTAAGCTTCCTGCGTTGGGACATACACTCGAATGATGGTAACCTTCACATGTCAAGACTGGAATCGTGCTGTAATGATATGTTCACCCACTGGTTCCCATCCTAGCAGTGTCTGTGCTGTGCTTTTACTTAGCATCAGACCAATGACATACATGGTTCGTGTCCAGAGTCCAATACCGTTTTCACCTCATTAGTCACTCTACCATTTCCATTCCAGTGCATTTCACTAATGCCAATAATATCAATTTGATAGGTGTCAAATTCCCACAGGAGTTCTGCCAACGGTCTGTATTGACACAATGTCTGCACATTCCGTGTTCCAATGTTGGTAGTAGAGATGGGCATGAAACGAACAATTTTTTGTTTCCGTTTTCATTTTTTCGTTTCGTTACGTAACAAAACGACAAATGAATTTTGTCTCTAAAATGAAACAAAACAAACAGAAACGCCAGAATTTTTGTCGTGCGTTTCGTTTCCGTTACTGCAATATGAGTGAATTGCTTAAAATCCAAAAAAATTCACAAAAAATGAAATAAATGGTAACGAAATGGTAACGAAACGAACGAAAACAAAAATGATTTTTTTGCAAAAATTCACGAAAAATGGAAACGAACCGAAACGGACCCTCCAAACGACAAATGAAATGCCATTTGTTTTATTCGTGCCCATATCTACTTGGTAGTACTAGCTCGCATCAGTACTGGTTGAGTTTCCCCCAGCGTTGTCATAACTGAAGAGCCAGCTTTCCATCACTGCCATTTATTCCAATGTTTTACACTTGTTTCTGTAGCAGAATTTATTTTTTTGGAGGGGGTACCATACTTATCAGTTGCCCAACTCCCATCTTGGAGGGCCAGGATTTTTTCTTTAGGGTTGTCTCCCTTCACCTTGGAGGTGTCATCCAGACCATCTAAGTCCATTCTTAGATCCAGAATCCCATCTGGATAGTGAGGGACACAAAATTAGCTCTGTGTCAAATTATATTCGATTGACTGGCAAATGCACACTTGACAATCTCCTGAAAGTCTAACTGAAGCCAATGCAAAGGAATTGTGGTATGTCAAACACATCTAATGAGGCATGAGGAGTCAACAGCAGAAAAGCCTGATTATGGTTAAGAAACCTTGTGAATGAAGTATGAATAGATGTGTAACTGACAGAACAAAGAATGAGAGACAGTTAGAAAGAGAATGATGCATCATTTAGTTAAAGAGAATGGAGACATGTTCAATCACTTGACTGATAACCTTCCCTTGAATAATCCTGGGATTTCTGAAGAGTCTTGGTGCAAAAATAACCTGCCTAATATCAGGAACTGATTACGAGCCTTTGGGATAGTGGTGCACTTAATTTTCCAGGGGGAATGAAGGAGAATATCATTGCATTACAAATACAGAGGTATGAGACCCTTGAAAATCAGTTCATTTAGAGTAGGTTAGTGACAAAGATGAAGAAACACAGAAGTAGATTAATAGTAAAATGTGTGGAAAAGACAGTTCTTGGGGAAATGTTGTATTTGCAAATTGTATAGCAAATAACCTGATCCATGCTTTGAAAATTAATGCGTACAGTAATGCCTTGGTTTATGAGTGTTTTGCAAGACGAGCAAATGTTTCTGATCAACGGGACCCCAGAACGAATAATCTGAATTTCCATTATTTTCAGCGGTCAAGAGGGTGGGGGGAGAAACTGGGCGGTGCCACACCTATGAATTTTGAGAAAGTGGTACAACTTGAGTCATGCCCATTTCTAATTGGATTCTTTGGTGCTGATGTAATTACATTTATTTTAAAAAATTACTTTGTTTTTTAATGATACATTGATGCACTTAAACTTGAAATAGATTTACAAATGCCTGTTGTAAAGGTTGCAAAGTAATGCCTTGGTTTATGAGTACCTTGGTTTACAAGTGTTTTGCACAAGGAGCAACCATTTCTGATCAATTTTCCACTCCTGAAAAGCCTCTGTGGGTTTCAGTCTCGAGTTAATTATAGCTGCAGTAGAGAATCAAGACAAAGGGCAAGTTTTATGCAGCCACAAGGGACTTGAACTGGTTCTACTAATCCTGTATGCACCAAACCAGATAGCTTTGAAATAAGGACACATTTTCCTATCAGATGTCGTAAGGGATAATTGGCAGGCTTAATGTAATAGCAGATGGTTTACTGTTTCTTCTTCTTCTTCTTGAGGTTTTCCTTGGCACATTTTAAGGCAGAGAAAAATATATATTAATCAACTCGTTAAAAAATACAAGAATTTGTTTTCTTTAAATGTATGTCTCCATATTTATGAACTAAAAGATATGGTGAATTGGGTTGAGGACTTGACTGTTCTCTCTCTCTCTCTCTCTCTCTCTGTGTGTGTGTGCGTGCGTGTGCACATGTGTGTGTGTGCATATGCGCAAACACACACACACACACACACACACAGTTAACAAACAGTAAATTGTTTGTAGCAATCATACACTTTCCGGAACTCCAAGCATGCAGCTTGATTTAATCATTGGGTTGCCATTTATTATTCCATTGTGGTATTCTACTAGAGAAAGTGACTGATCAAGCATTTGCTCCCTGGAGCAGAGAGAATTTTTTGTGTTTTGTTTGTTGTTGTTGTTTTGAAGCGGGGGGTACATCTAAATCCTCACTACAAATTGCAGTATTTCTGGATTCCCAGAGTGTTCTATTAGAGCCTGTAGGACATTAAAGCTCATTAATACTGCTGTCAGAGAGAAAGAGAAAAAGAAAGCAACCGGCAAGCTATCCAGTTGCTTTGCTTGCTTAGAAATTGGGAATTAATACATCTGCTTCATTTATATTGGCTTGCATTTGATGTTTATTAGCTGTTAGCTTTAATGATTTAAGTGCTTGCCAGCCATCATGCTTACTTGGATTGCATACTCTTCCAATTACCTAAATTTTGTTTTTATTATCTTCCCATCCCCCCATCTACCACTCTTAAGTGGAATACGGCATCATTTAACTAGCAGCTCCAAAAATAGGAGATATGGAGGAGTTCCTAGTCTCGTCCATTTTTTAGAAATACCAGCCTGGTCGGCAGCCTACTTGCCATTCTTATTTCATCAATTAGTTCCCAACATTTTAAAACGAAGAACCCTAGGATGGGATGACTGGATAGTTCTTGGAACAGAGCAGTACTAATGTATGTAACCCTTCTCCAAATGGATTTTTTTTTTAAAAAAAAAACTTGCACTGATTAAGGAGTGAAAAAAATCATAGTAAGTTACTAACATGTAATGAGACAAACTGTGTCAGCTAGTCAATATGGCTGGTCAAGAGTACATTATGGCCCTTTTGAGCTCACTTCTTACAAAAAAAGCCCCCTTTTTGGTTGAAAATTCCCCAGTGAATGCAAAGTTAGTACTGTTGCGTAGCAGCAAGTGTCAAAGGATTGGCTGATTGCTCAGAACAAAGCAAACAACCCATCTGATGCTTCTCTTGTACTTCATATAAACAGTTTATCCAGTTTACCTAACCAGTTTTTATTCTTGCTGAGACCAGAAGAAAATGTTGTACGGAAAGTAAGCATGATGGAACATAGTGTGAGTTGGTAAGCTGAATATTAAGTGCACCTTTCAGCCTTGTATTAGACCTTATCTAAGCACATCCGATCTCACCTGATTTCGGAAGCTAAGCAGGGTCAGCCCTGGTTAGTACTTGGATGGGAGACCACCAGGGAATACCAGGTGCTGTAGGCGCCTGGAGTAGGAACTGGCAAGCCACTACAGTATTCCTGCCAAGAAAACTCCATGGACATGGGGTCACGAAGAGTCGGTCACGACTGTAACGACACAACACACACACACACACACACACACACACACACACACACACACACACACACACACACACACACACACACACACACACACACACACACGGTATGTAGAGGAATAACCATATCAAGCTAGCAGCGCAGAATATGGTTAGCTGCCATTGGTCAATTATGTCATGTGATATCTGGAAGCTTCGAGCAAAAAGACAGGAGGAGAGAGAGAGGCCACTGATTATGCTTAGGATTGCTTTGAGAAGTGCATTGCTAAATATGTATGGCAGGGTTAGAAGTCAACAATGAAATTAAAATCATTACACAAGCTCCAGGTTGTTCCCACCAAAGGTGCAATTGAAACCAAAGCAAAAATACAAAGGAAAGTAAGGAAACCTCAGCTCCTTACCTTTCTCAGTTCTAAAAATCCAAAATCTGCTGTAAAACAATGTCCAGAACAGCTCCAAACATTGATGAAAAACTCCTCCCACCCCCTCCACAAACTATGGGGGTGCAATGTATTCTTGGTGCACTTGTTTCAAAATGTAAAACAGATTTTCATCCTGTGAAGCATCCCATAGGATATTTTCATTAGGTGAAACATCCCTCTTCCCGATTTTTTCCCCTTTTTCCGAGCTTTTCATCTTAAGAGGTATTACTGTGCATAACTTTTGCTTCTTGGCATCATGTTTTGTTAGAAAGCATCATGGAAGCTTTATGTTTGTTTGTCATAGTTCATTAGATGGACCAGAATTTAAAAATATATCCAGTGGCCAAAAGAAAAATCCATCATCAGTATTTTTGTTGGGCCATTTTATGACCCAGACTGCATTCAAAAACCAAAAACAGGCAGAGTCCCTCTCTGAAACCTATGGTTTCTGTTTGCAGAGAGTGTCATAAAGATGGCCAGAGTATAATAATAATAATAATAATAATAATAATAATAATAATAATAATAAT
>JAHTLZ010000038.1:5602847-5620836 GCA_023846285.1 Phrynocephalus versicolor | reverse complement strand
ATAATAATAATAATAATAATAATAATAATAATAATAATAATAATAATAATAATAATAATAATAATAATAATAATAATAATAATAATAATAAAAGTGGTCACTTTTTCTGAGGATGCCTTGGAGCTGTGAAGGCAAAAATCAAAGAAGAAAAACAAATGTTGCATCTTAAAGACTAACGTTCATATTTTAATGTAATGTTTGAACAGCCTGCAGCTCAGTCTTTATTATTATTATTATTATTATTCCTCACTGAGGGATGATGATGATGATGATGATGATGATGATGATGATGATGATGATGATAAAAAAATTCAAACATTCAGAGAATCACAACAATGGAAATATTGCCAAATTAGTGCAAATTGGGTTCATGAGTATTAAGCGCAAACCAGAGAGATTTGGCCCAACCCCAAATAAAAAAAGTCTAAAAACAGGGAGCCATTTGGTGCTATGGTCCTTATTTCTGAGACAGTACTTTTTAGTCCCCTCTTGATTCTCAAAGCTGTGTTCAAATCTGATGCATGGTTGTTCAGAAGGCTGATGAGACGCCAAGAATCCTTCCAGTAGCTCACAGGACTATTCACTTGACCCTCCGTATCTTTTCTGGGGAGTCAAGGGCTTCCCGTAGTCGTCCTTGTCTCACTTTCTTATCTGAAGTATTTGAACGGTGGCAAGCACTTTGTTCTTCAACTAATGCGGGAGAGATATTTGATAATGAATCACCAGCGATGGCATGCTGGACCATAAGACCCATCTTTACTAAACGATCAGAACATAAGTACGCCTGAAGAACTCTCATCGGTTTATTATTTATGGTTGAACAAGGCAGTCTCGAATTGGCGAAACAGGTTGTTAAGCAATCTTCAGCTGTTGTGAAGGGTTTCTCTTCCACACCACACACTTTTTTGTGTACTAGGCGCTGAATGCCTCCAGCATCCTTCCCCACTTCCTGAAGCTCAGTATGCACACCGCAAGTAGAAAAGAGCAGGTTGTTGGCTCCCAGAGAGGCAAGTGACCCTTTAAAAGACCATTTCACAAAAAGGCAATAGGTTTTTAGACTTGCGTTTGTACGCACACACACAAAGGTTTTGTAAACACAAATTCCCTCTGAAACCAGGAAAGGACTTCATCATCATACTGTGAGTAGGATAGTAAAAAGGTAAAGATTCCCCACACACTTGTGTGCTAGTCGTGTCCGACTCTAGGGTCGGTCGGTGCTCATCTCCGTTTCCAAGCAAAAGAGCCAGCCAGCATTGTGCAAGTCTGTGGCCATGTGCCTGGCATGGTTGAATGTATTTCTGTGCGCAGAACACTGTTTTACCTTCCCTCTCTTTACAACGATAACGATTTATCTACTTGCATTTACATGCTTTCCAACTGCTAGGTTTACAGGAGCTGGGGATCACTCCACTGCGTGGCACCCAGGATTTGAACCGCTGAGCTTCCGACTTTGCAGCCGACAGTTTCAGCGCTCTAGCCCACTTCTTTATTTAGGCGGCAACTCCACTTGACTCCAGCTTGATTCCCTGCCTGTTTTAGGCCTCAATTCAGATTAGGTGATCACACCGCTCCAGGTTGGTCCTGGAGAGACCGTGGACGGTTTTGACACCATTTTCCACACTGGCCCCTCAAACCAGTGTGGTTCAATTTGCACCGCAACCAACATTTTCCGCTTCCTTTCATTCTGCTCTCTACAGTTTGCTGCAAAGCTTATGGGTTGTTTAAAGTGTTTATTGGGTCAGGAAGTTCTCCAAAGTTGTCCATAATATACAAACACATACAGACCCATCAAATAAAAAGTCTAGTCTGCTGTGATTCATCAGAGTTGTTTCTATTTCATATTGGTGTTTATCTCCCCTGCCCCCCATGTCCATGAAGGGGTGATCTAGCACTAAACTTAGTAGTTTATTTAAAAAAAAACACTAATATTTTGGGGCAACCTAGAAGAAAGATCTTTCTGTTGGGTGTTTCAACAGTTGAAAACAGCCTACTCACCTTAATATATGCCCGGGAAAGTTGAAGGTAAGCAGAAAATGAGGAATATGATAATAACATTTATAAACTACAACAAATCCTAAAGAGATATTAGCATATTCTAAAATGTATAGAAGGGCTACAGGAAGTGCTGACCCCAACTCCCTACTATATTATCTATTAAGGGACTCCTATGTCTCCAGCTGGTACCAACACATCAAGCTCAAAATTGACCATACTGGAATTAATTTAGATTTCTTAACTAACTGTGAAGTATCCCAAATCCTTAAAATTGTGTGCCAAAGAATATGGGATATTGAGAGCCTGTCCATTGCAGCAGGTCTCAACTCAACCTGTTCCCCTCGCTTTTGTGGTCTGATGCCAACTTCGGGGCTAGGAGCAAACTATATGGAATACTTCATTAATCCTTGCCAGCACCGGGCTTTCATGCTCGCCAGATTGAACATCCTTCGTTCAGCTGTTCTCTCAAGAAGATATCACAACGGACCATTTGAGAACAGACTATGTAAACATTGTCTACTGGAACCCGATTCAACCTCCCATATTCTACTAACCTTTCTGGCTCCCCAGAGGGCATAACTCAGTGCCTACTTGAGGACAAATCTTCCAAATTGACAGTCGCAGTGGCTGAATACCTGGCCAGTGTGTTATATACCAATAATGAGAACCTCCAGGACTAAGGGTGTCCATTAATCTGTTCCCTTTCATATCTTCATTTATTTATCTGTAGTCCTTTATTGCACAGTTTGACACTTTTGTTCTTAATTTATTTTATGCCATTAAAGGTTTCTTGGAACTTGGAACTTAAATTAGACTTGGCAGTATATTAATCAGTCAATCAGTATCGCTGTGGGATATTCAAGCGTGAAGCAATATTCATAATAACCAGCGGCTTTCTTTGTGGTGTCCTGCCATAGACACTCTGCTTGTTCAATTTTTATGTACTGTAACCAGTTCCAATGATGCCTTCAAATATTTGGCTGTCACTTGGGGTTGTTTTTTTACCTCATTGATGTGTCTTTGTTGTGCTGTTGGGGTCATTTTGACTGGGCGCCCACTTCTTGGTAGGGTGGCCACAGTCCCAAAATGTCTCCATTTGCCTAACTCTAGACTGGTCTATTTCTAAAGTATTTGAAATCACTTTGTAACCCTTTCCACCTTTATGTAAATCCACACTTCTTGGTTGTAGATGCTCTGAAACTTTTTTGGCGAGGCATGGCTCACGTAAACATATTCTTCTTGTGTGGAGCAAACTCAAAAGGTTTTAGTGGTTTTTATCAGTCAACATGCTGTACAGTATTTCCGACAGGTGGCCATCCAGGCTCTGTTTAAAAACCTCCAAAGAAGGAGACTCCACCACCCTCCATGGCAGCATCTTCCACTGCCGAACAGCTCTAACTGTCATAAAGTTCTTCCTAATGTTTAAGTTGAATCTCTTTTCCTGTAGTTTGAGACCATTGTCTTGTCTCCTAGTCTCTGAAACCATGGAAAACAAACCTGTTCCCTCTTCAATGTGACATCCCTTCAAATATTTAAACATAGCTATCATATCCCCCTCAGACTTCTTTTTGAAAGGCTAAACATTCCCAACTCCCTAAACCGTTCCTCGTAAGACATCTGTTCCAGACCTTAAACCATAATGGTCACCCTCCTCTGTACCCGCTCAAGGTTGTCAATGTCCTTTTAAAATTGAGGTGCACAGAACTGGACACAGTACTCCAGGTGGGGTCTGACCAGAGCAAAATAGAGTGATACTATGACTTCCCTTGATCTATGCTTCTGTTGATGCAACCAAGAATTGTGTTGGCTTTCTTGGCCACCACATCACAGTGCTGACTCATGTTCAATCTGTGGTCCACCAAGACTCCCAGATCCCTTTCACAGGTACTATTTTCCAGCCAAGTATCTCCCATCCTATATCTGTGCAATTCATTCTTTTTACCTAGATGCACCACCCTACATTTCCCTCTGTTTCCTGTAATACCGTTGGGTTCTGAGTACGCGATTCCCCCTCTATTGCAGGAATGTGTAGTTCCTTTCACCCGTCTCCCCTCACCATGCACACAAAACTCCCTGTACTCTCCTCTTTTTAATTTTATTTCCCAGCTTAAATCATGCATGCTATAATACAATAAGCAGTAAATCATGCAAATTGGTGTGGGTTACATTTTGAAAAATGGTAAGAAGAAACTGTTAAGAGACCGGCTTCTGACAGGCAATGCATTTTAAAGTTGAGGGATTTGAAATATATCAGCAGTGGACCTAAAACAGCATTATAAATTAGTTCAACTTATCAGCCCCAAACAGAATTATTCATCTTCCGAAAGGGTATTTCATGCCCGCTAGGCCCAAATGATCGTTCACCTTCATTTTTGCCCTGCTCTAAGGGTAGGTCTCACTTTGCTGAATTCTCCTGATTCATTACAGTGTGTTACTTTATGAATTTTTTATCAGCATTTTAATAGCTCTTTCCAATGATTGAATGTAACTGATTCTTGTACTAGAACACTGATTGCACAGAAAGACATTAATGTATGTCATAGGGGCTGGTTTCTAGCTAAGCAACACAATTTTTTTACCTGCAAGATATGCTTGCTTGCTCTTTCTTTTTCTGCAGAGGTAAGACAAGTTTGCGTTACAGCGAAACAGATCAACAATCCATATAACTGGTAGGGTCAGAAGCTCATTCTCACTGGGAGTGGCTCTCCAGGGCACCACTTTCTCCTCCATGTTCCAGTTCCAATCAGTAGGGTGTGTTGTGTAGACGTTGGATAATATGGATGGGACGTTTGGATATCAAGTAGGGATGGGTATTTCATTTCAGAACCAGTAGGTTACGAGACAAACCATGCGAGTCCAGGTGGTCCTCTGAACCAGCTGATACGAGCAGATCCAGTTGCTTTACCTTTCTCTGTCTCGCGCAGGGTTAAAATCCAAAGATTAAGCAATGCCATCTGTGCTTGATCTGTGATGCTGGCCAATCAAGAGCTCCGCAGGGACAGCCTCTTCTGATTTCTTATTTCCATATCTGCCCCTGGCCTATCCAGTCATTTTCAGTTATATTGCAGTAGTTCTCAACCTTCCTAAGGCCACAACCCTTTAATACAGTTCCTCTTGTTGTAGTGACTCCCTTGCCCTGCTTGGAAGAGGCCACAAGTCCCCACTGGCAGGCCACTGCCTCAGGTTTCATAAAGAATTTCCCTCTACAGGCACCCTCAGCCAATCGCAGCTTTCAGTGCCATTGACTGACATCCCTTTCAACCTATCAATCTGTAACTCACTCTCCCCCCTTCTTCCCCCTCCTCCTCCAGACCCAAGCCCCCTGTTCCTTTTTCTTCACTGGCTCATGGCGACCCCTGTGAAATGGCCGTTCGACCCCCAAAGGGGTCCCGACCCCCAGGTTGAGAACCACTGAGCTGCAGTATTTGTGTTCATTTCTTCTGTACATATTCCAAGAAGATCTTGAACAATCCCACTCATAAGTCTTGGTCCAGGTGGTTTACTGCCAGTTGGACAAGTTTGTGACAATTTCTTAAAGCGGATGGACCGTGTCAAAGTGTGCCTCACTTTTGCCACAGTCTTGCACATGGCATGTTTGATGTATCTGTGTAAAAAAAAAAACCAAACTGCTGGATTACAGGAGAGAAATATTATAGGTTTATGAAGATAGTGATTAAAAGTGGATCAAAGAGGCTTCTAAAGCTTATGGGCCAAGTTAACTGTATGAAGTAAACAGTCTTTAACAGCCTCCTGGGACTATGACAGATAGTCTGTGGGTGTTGCTGCAACATGGTACGTGTGATTGTTCCGGCCATCTCAAACTAATCACCATCTGTTTGGATGAGTCTCATGGGAGAGTCTCAGCATTGGGCGATCGTGCCTGTTAGCGTTTTTTTAATCAGGCTGTATGCCATGCAGACAGAAAACATATGCTTCTACCTTGGCTTTTCCCCTCCTGTGTGGGAAGTTTGATTTTCTTTTAACATTCAAGAGAACCTGGGTGGAGGGTTGAGAGGGAAACCTGTTGATTTGGATGGCAACTCCCTATCCAGTGGCCATGCTAGCTGACTGCTATGGATTGTAATTCAAGAAATCTGGAGAGTTCTAAAGCAGGCATGTCCAAACTTCAGCCCTCCTGATGTTTTGGACCACAACTCCCAGAATTCTCTGGAAGTTGAGTCATGGCCACTGGACTTCTTTGTTGAGAGATAGAAATGTTTCGCTGCTCATCCAAACAGCTTCTTCACCTTGGATGACTGAGAATCTTCACAGACAAACTCCCAGAATTCTAAGCTTAGATTGCCAATGGCAAAGGACTGTGGGAGTTGCAGTCCAAAACATCTGGAGGGCCAAAGTTTGGCCATGCCTGGTCTAAAGACATGTGGGAGAGCATCACAGGCCCGGATTAAAGCTCCACCACTCCACTACAATGTGCTTCCTTTGGGGGTGTTGTGCTTCCATTGACCATCTCTTTACCCCTTCTGTGGCATGAGGAGACCATAGGGCTTCACCTTTTATGGCACCACAGAAAAGTACAGGTAGGTTCAAAGATGCTTCTGTAACCCAGACTGGAACAGAGAGTCGCGTAAGTAACATGGCCAAACAAGTGTCGTGCATGTCCGGAGTAGAACCAGGTGATGCAGTTATAAATGTTGACCACAGGAATTCATTTTGATAGAGTTGATATAATCCAAAATTGACTCAATCTGTGTTTTTTTCTTTTCTTGCTTGCTTCATGATTCATTTTGGGCCCATCTCTATTCCATACAGTTAAAATAGGATGAATGAAGAATTTAATTTCTAAATTTCTAGCTCACTTAGATATATAGGTGTGGCTTGTTGATGTTGAGCATCGTCTAGGAACTGAATAGAACCAGCCCTGCTGTCATGAGAGTGCAAACAGGGTACAATTACACTCTCATAGTTACAGTCATTTTGTATACAAGACTATATTGTTGGTGTATAATACTATATTTTGGTCTATAATTGTTAGACTAAAAGTTGAGTGTCGTCTTATACATGGAGGCAAGACAAGAGAACTGTGCGGTTAGGGAACTATAATTTTGGGTTTTAAACGTGAGGATTGTATTCTACATGGGGGCCTCTTATAGATGGGAAAATGTGGTGTAATTCCTTGCACCATGGTTTCTGAGAACATGAAGTGAAGGGTTCCAGATGCTTGTATATCTTTCAGCTGCAAATAATTAAGAATTGATGGGATTTTATTGACTTCTTATTGTTAGTTGGAGGATTAATCGTAACCCCATTGCTTTCTGAAGCTGAAGTCTGAGGTTGCTGGTAGGCAAGTGTTATGGATGAAGAGAAGGAGAAAGCTATAGAGGTGCCACAAATGGGAAAAGCTCAGCTGATGGGCACCCCCTTGCATTATGTGGTCCCATGGTTCTCAGGGCATTTCTGTGTTAGGGGGCACAGTGCATCCTGTCCTCAAGAGTCCATCATTGCCAAGGCCACACTGCCTTGCTAAAGATCTCAGATTTCCTCCAAAAATGACCAAAATGACCTTGGGAGCATGTACAGTATCTGCATCAACCTCATGCAGGGCTGAAATATGCTAGCAGAAATATTTCAGACCAGTGTTATAGTTGAATATTGAATGTGGTTCTATGAATAAGAGAAAGAAAACAA
Source organism: Phrynocephalus versicolor (assembly GCA_023846285.1). Taxonomy (NCBI): domain Eukaryota; kingdom Metazoa; phylum Chordata; class Lepidosauria; order Squamata; family Agamidae; genus Phrynocephalus; species Phrynocephalus versicolor. Next base: position 5,613,195 of record JAHTLZ010000038.1, on the reverse strand, counting down.
AATTTTAAAAAGACTTGGGAACTTTTAGTGGATCCAGAACGCGGCGGCCAGATTGCTGACTTGGAGATAATCACATGGATCCCCTTGTAACAGCAGCACCACTGGCTGTCAATATTCAAAATAAATTATGTGTTCAAAATAATAATATTCAAAATAAACCCATAAATAAATAAATCCATTTCCAGGCACTGTTCAAAGTACCATTTCTAACCTATCAAACTCTAAATGGCTTGGGCCCATGGCGTCTCAAGGAGCGTGTCTCGTTTTATGAACCTGGTCAGATGTTAAGAGAACCGGGAGAGTCCCACCACCCTGACAGGTGCGTTAGGTGGACACACAGGAGAGGGTCTTCCCTGTCACTGCTCCTAGATTCTGGATCTCCCTCTCACAAGACGCCAGGCTTGCCCCATCTTTTTTGTTCTTCCCCAAGCAGGGAATGTTCTTCCCTGTCAGGCCTTGTTGCTTTTAACTGTGTTTTTAGTACTGGTTTTGTTTATTGTTTTTAATGCATTGGTTTAATTCTTTATCTGGTATTTTTAAACTTGATGTTTTTTTAATCTTTTAAATATATTGTTCTTTTAATGACGCAAGCTGCCCTTTTTAAGGAGAAAGGTAGGGTGAAATATTTTAAATAAAAAAAGAAGAACTAAGCAAAAAAAATCCCGTAAAACCATTAAAGAAGTGTGAAACAAAGTACCGATGGAGTTTTATTAAATGGAAGGAATAAAGGGCAGAAGTCCCCCTTCTATTCCTGTCCCTTACCCCGGTTGATTTATGATATATATTCAAACCATATTAAAGTTAAATCAAGCTTTTCAAAGAAATAAGGAGTTCTAGTGAGTGGTTCTCATTTTTCCTCCTCATTCTTATTATTTAAGAGTCCCTGCGACTGGTGCAGGCAAATGTAATCAGCGCCATCGCTAATAAAGGATATTTGGAAAAGGAGTTAGCATGCTTAACCCGTTAAGTGAGAAATGGCCCATAAATCATGCACATTTCCCGAGAAAAGTAGTGCAAAGACCTTTAACTATGAGCTGTGCTAGGATGATGTCTTTCCACGGAGTCGTTATATCCCTTATTCTTTAAAAAAAAACCTAAAGGTTAAATATGAAAGAGAAAGTAACGTAAGAATTAAAATAGATGGTAGGAATGGGAAAATATGTGGAGGGATACTGTCTCTTCCAACTCTATGATTCTATGATTCTATAGGTGAGTGCAGTCTGTGTAAGCTGGGTGTTGTGCTCCTGGGTGATTCTTGCCCTTATTAGAGGAGGGGGAGGAAGTGAGGGTCCCATGAAGTTCTCCACAAGCTTGCTTTGGTGGCCCTGTCAGCAAGCCCTTCAAATGCCCCTGCCACCATGAAAATGGTTTCATTCCGCACAGCAAACAAGGTGACTTGCTGTTCTTGTACACTCCAGGAACAGGGATTTTCCTTGTTAATTGGGTCACAAGGTCGCCTGTCGGAGGCCACCTCTGGACAGTGTAATGGACATTGGAAATGACAAAAGTTCCTGGGAGGGCCAAAAGCACATTAGATTATCTAGAGGTAGTTTCCAGCGAAACTCCAACTAAACTGCAGAAATCCTTAGAAGTTCAGAACCCACTGAAATTCCCGAGACCCCATGAATGGAACTGGAATATAGTAGAATCATAGAATCATAGAGTTGGAAGAGACCTCAAGGGCCATCCAGTCCAACCCCCTGCCATGCAGGAACCCCCATCACAGCATTTCCGACAGGTAGCCATCCAGCCTCTGCTTTAAAACCTCCAAAGAAGGAGGCTCCACCACCCTCCTTTGTGGCAGCATCTTCCACTGCCGAACAGCTCTAACCATCAGGAAGTTCTCTGAAATGTTCAAATGGAATCTCTTTTCCTGTAGTTTGAAACCATTTCCCCGAATCCTAGTCTCTGAAGCCATGGAAAACAAACCTGTTCCCTCTTCAATAGGACATCCTTTCAAATATTTAAACATAACCATCATATCCCCCCTCAGCCTTCTTTTTGAAAGGCTAAACATTCCCAGTTCCCTAAGCCGTTCCTCATAAGACATTTCTTCCAGATTTTCAACCATCCTGGTTGCCCTCCTCTGTACCCGCTCGAGGTTGTCAACATCCTTTTTAAATTGAGGTACACAGAACTGGGCACAATGCAGTGGGGGACTTTTCTTACCCTTCAGATAATCTACAGTGGAGTAACTGCATAGAGATAAAGAGGACTGCTTTGGGGGCATTCAGTCCTATAATAGTGCCTTGAGGATTCTGGTTGAGTTATGGGTGTGGAATTCGTCTAAGTCCAAAAATCTTTTCCTAGAGAACAAGAATAAGATTGTCTATACCAAGGTACTTCTGATTACCATACAGAGAGATTGAGAGAGAGAGAGAGAAAGAGATGGTGGCGTGGTGGCTCAGTGGACTAAGGTGCCGAAACAGTCAGCTGCAAAGACGGCAGCTCAGCGGTTCGAACCCTGGCTGCCATGCAGCGGAGTGAGCTCCCACTGATCACCCCAGCTCCTGCTAACCTAGCAGTTCGAAAGCATATAAAATCCAAGTAGATAAATAGGCACCACTGTAAAAAGCGGGAAGGTAAAAGAGTGCTTCCGGGCAGCCATGCCGACTGCGTGGCCACAAACTTGCACATCATTGGCTCTTCGGCTTGAATACAGAGATAAGCACCGCCCCTCGAGTTTGACACGACTAGCACACATGTGTGGGGGGAACAGACAGACAGGCAGGCAGGCAGGCAGGCAGGCAGGCAGATAGATAGATAGATAGATAGATAGATAGATAGATAGATAGATAGATAGATAGATAGATAGATCTTTTTATGAATCTATAGAATCCCCATGAGTTAGGCAGCAACTAATAAACCCAGATTACCATCTCTGAGAAATAACATAATGGCAAGTTGTCAACACTGAGTGAAGAATTTAAATTCAGAATGATAAAGGACTGATCATGTGTTGGTATGCCATGAAAATAAGAGAAATAGTAACCATGCCCCATCAAGTATATTCTGAGCTGTGGTGACCATTGCAAATAATCCATTCCCCGTCTTCTAGGAACACCCTAGGGAAGAATGTGCCGTTCGCCCTTCTCCTAAGATGCACGGCAGGGAATTGAACTCTCAACCTGGGAACTATCTCGCCAGCTGATTTGCAAATGCAATGGACATTTCAAGGGAAGAGAACTTTCGGATAGCTTCTTGAAACAGAGCATATTTTGCTGTCGGGAGTGGGTGAGAGGAAGCTGTCCTATTCGTCTGCAACTTCTAAAGGCAAATCTCGTTCTTTTTAGGCCTGTGGGGAGCCAAACGAATGTGGAGCGGTCTGTGAAAAATGGCAAAAAAACCTCATTATTTTCCCAGCGTCAATTAGAACCGTCGCTGGAAATAACTTGCACCATTTCCTGCCATTATTGTGCAGCATTACAAGTTATCCCTGACTCCCCGCTGCCTGTATTTTTTCATCCCGTGGCTTGTGAAAACACTGAGCAATGTGTTCCAAAACAGAATTGCTCTTCCAGTATTAAAAATTGTCATTTCTGCTGTGATGACTTCCATTGGAAATAGACGGCAAGCCAGGCTTTTTCCAGCTCTCATTTCAAACAAACATTCAAATTATTTTCTCTTTTTACATAAAGCTGAATGAAATAGTCCCCCTTATTTCTTTTTGAGCTGAGAAATGATTTGTTTTGATTAGGTTTTTATGGCAGGGAACTAGGGATGGGAAAGAAAGTCATTGGCTATGCATATACATGCAGAAATACTCATTATGCACTGTTGAAGACTCCTAACAGAGCATAGCTGGCATCCAAAAATTGGCTTCCAGTGAATTTCGGACAAAGGAAAAACTGTGTACAAAGCCAAATATCTATTTACAGCGTGCTACAAAAAAAGTGCATTTTAAAAATAAATGGACCAGGAATCTGGAGGCTGAGACATGGCAACTAGGCCTCTTTTCTTGAGAGATTGAAACATTTTGCTACTTGTCCAAGCAGCTTCATCAGTCTGAGGAAAGTTAGTGGTGAGTCCTCCATTTTATAGTTCACTTTGATGAAACAACCCCCTGTTCTGAATAGGTTCATAAGTTGGGCAATGGATCCAACTTAGGAGCCTATTCCGATCAGGGTGATGTGAGTGCCTCTCCTTCAAGACGGGTTTGTAACAGGTGAGAAAGAGTGGCCTAAATAATACAAGCTGGGTAGCCAGATCAGCTACAATTTACATTTCTGATGGGAGAAATGTTTTTTGTTTTTTTTGGGGGGGGGGAGGCAGCTAATCAGGAAATGATTAACTGTGAGGGTAGACATTCTATTACAAATTCCATCTCTTCTCCCATATATTAAGCACCCGTTGGTTGAAAGAAACACTGTGATACAAATCCTGTTGATGATTTCTTGTATAAGTAAGGGCAATCACACTCCTCCAGAAAGGGACCCCGGTGGTGCAATCAGTCACACACTTGATTGCATCATCACTGCAAAAACTAGTCTGGGGCTGGAGGACCACTTATGAACCATCCCTTAGCTTACATGGTCGCATAAGTGACTAAGAGCAGTGTGGTAAGGGTGAGATAGCAAGGAGAAGCAGGCAGGACAGGGAAGAAGATCCCACTTTGAATCTACCTGACATGCTACAAGTAAGATGGCTTTGAATGCTTCTCCTGTTAGAATCCTTGGTTCCAACAAGAAGAAAAAAATGGGAGATGTCTAAGGTAACTGCAGTGGTTCACTAAAGAACTTTCAACTCAGCTAAAAAAACTCAGTATAAAAAAATACAAATACAGGAAATGGAAAATGGAGAATGCACCAAAGGCAGAACTACTCAACTCCTTCTTTACTCCAGTTTTCTCCAAAAAAGTAAATAAAAGAGTTCATTTGGGAAGAAGAGTAGATGAGGTAAGGTAGGAATTGCAGCATCAAATAGGTAGGGAGGTAGTACAGGAATACCTGGAATCCCTAAATGAATTGAAGTCTTCCGGGAAAGAGGAATTACACCCAAATATATTAAAAGAACTGATGGAAGTAATTTCAGAACCATTGGCAATAGTTTTTGAGAAGTCCTGGAGAAGAGGGGAAGTCTCCATAGATTGGAGGAGGTAAAATATTGTCCTGATCTTTAAAGAGGGGAAAAAAAGAAGACCCAAATAATTACTGCCCAGTCAGCTTGACATCAGTTCCTGGAAAGATTCTAGAGCAGATTATTAAGCAGGCAATCTGTGTAGTTATTTAACAAGCAATGCTGTCATCACTAGAAGTCAAGATGGGTTTCTTAAAAACAAGTCATGCCAGACTAATTTGATCTCTTTCTTTAATAGAGTTACAGGCCTGGTGGATGATGGGGATGCTGTGGATGCTGCTTACTTTAATTTCAGTAAGGCCTTCAGTAAGGTTCCCCATGATATGCTTGCAAAGAAGTTAGTAGAATGTGGGATAGATAGTGTCACTGTTAGGTGGATTTGTAATTGGTTGACTGATCATACCCAAAGGCATAAATGGCTTCTCCTCAGCATGGAGAGAGGTGACAAGTGGGATGTCCCAGGGTTGTTTTGCGTTTGGTTCTGTTCAATAACTTTATTAACAACTTGGATGAAGGAATAGAGAGTACAGATATAGGATGGGAGCTACCTGGCTGGAGAATAGTACCTGTGAAAGGGATCTGGGAGTCTGGGTGGACCACAAATTGAACATGAGTCAGCAGTGTGACGCGGTGGCCAAGAAAGCCAATGAGATTCTTGGTTGCATCAACAGAACCATAGTGTCTAGAGACAAAGGAATGTGATAGTGCCACTCAATTGTGCTCTCAGCTGACCCCACCTGGAGTATTGTGTCCAGTTATTTCTATTCACCTCAATTTAAAAAGGATGTTGACAACCTTGAATGGGTCCAGAGGGGGACCAGGATGGTTAAAGGTCTGGAACACATGTCTTATGTGAGGAGAGGCTTAGGGAGCTGGGAATGTTTAGTCTTACAAAAAGAAGGTTGAGAGGGGATATAATAGCCATGTTTAAATACTTGAAAAGCTGTCATATCAAAGAGGGGACAGGTTTGTTTTCCATGGCTGCAGAGACTAGGACTCGGAGCAGTGGTTTCAAACTACAGGAAAAGAGATTCCATCTGAACATTAGGAAGAACTTTGTGATAGTTAGAGCTGTTCGGCAGTGGAATATGTTGCCACGGAGGCTGGTGGAGTCTCCTTCTTTGGAGGTTTTTAAGCAGAGGCTGGAGGGCCATCTGTCGGGAGTCCTGTGATGGTGGTTCCTGCATGGCAGGGGGTTGGACTGGATGGCCCTTGAGGTCTCTTCCAACCTTATGATTCTATTATTCTATATTTATTCTCAAGGAAATGAGAAAGGGAAAGGAAATCTTGTTTTCAAGCCTGATTAAGATGGCTTCTCCCCCTCCCTTGCCGAAAGCTAAGAAAGCCATCTGTTCGGACCTATTCACATGTTTGTTTTCTACAGTAAAATGCAAAATACTTCTTCCTGTTGGAGGATTATGCCATATGTCACTCTCTGTAACAAAACCAGAATGTTTATTAATGAACCCAATCAGAGTGGAGGATTTAGGAAGATTTAAAAGGACTTTTCCTCCATTCCCCAGTTCAATATTTAAGAGCAAGTGTGTGTGTTGTGGAGGGAAGTGGAAGGACATTGGATGTGTTATTAATATTACACTTGGAACAATGGCAACAAAAAACCAGACTATGCTTTTCATAGGAAGTTTCTAATTTGGCAATAGATTGAAAGAAGGCAGCCAGGCATTGAGGGGAAAACAACCATGCTGATTTATCTGCCTGTTTCGCATGTTGAAACCCCTGGCTGATTTTGATCTGCAGTTTATCTGTGATTAATATTTAATTTGATCTGTACTGGCAGTTTTGTCATCAGTCCATCTTCTCTCTTCTTCTTTGCTGAATTAGTATAAACTGCGAAATCCGGTATTTTGCACTTCCACCTTACACGGTCTTGTTTCAAAAATTAGAAACCATGTATTATGGGCTTCCATTGGTCCTAAGCCAAAACCAGAAGTTTATAGCAACCATATTTAATTTTTCAGATTTGCCCTACAACTGAACTTCCTGTGTAACATTGCAGTAATTTGTCGGCCAAGCTCAGATTGACATTGGGGGCTAGGCCCAGAAATGATCACAACAACAATTTGGAAGGAAAAGGCCACAGCTTTATTGGTTACAGCTGCCTCTGGCCTTGGTGCTAGTATAGAGGATGGATCCTCATCAACTGACCCACTCCCTGCCTGATGTTAACCGAATGGAAACTTTGATGGAAACTTAGAGTATGACACAAGTTGGCCTTGTCTACCACCAAGGAGTGGAGAGTGAGTGGCTGCTGCCAACTGGGCAATGACTTTGTATCTATTCCACCACCTAGGCATGTACAAACTTTGGCCCTCCAGATGTTTTGGACCACAACTCCCACAGTCCTTTGTCATTGGCAATCTAGGCTTAGAATTCTGGGAGTTGTGGTCCAAAACATCAGGAGGGCCAAAGTTTGGACATGCCTGGAAGGAAGCACCAGGGAGAGTCAAATCTGCCCTTCACTTTCACCTGAATCATGTTTACAAACAGATTCAATAAAGTGTGATATAGCTAATACAAATTGTACATTGTAGTACCACAACATTCATTTGAAAAAGGGACAGAGAAGGTCCAGAGAAGATTGGCTTTTCTAAGAACATAAGAATATAAGAAGAGCCATGTTGCATCAGGCCAAAGGCCCATGTAGTCCAGCTTCCTGTATCTCACAGTGGCCCCACCATATGTGCCTGGGAGCGCATGAGACTAGATCTCTGTCTCCTGATAGCACTCCCCTGCATCTGGCCCTTGAAGTACCCTGGTTTTAAACCTGGAGGTGACACATCTCCATCATGGTTTGTAACCTGTGATGGACTTCTCCTCCCGGTATCTGTCCAGTCCCCTTTTGAAGGCATCCAGGCCAGATGCCATCACCACCTCTTGTAGCAGGGAGTTCCACAGACTAACAACACGCTGGGTAAAAACAAATCTTTTGTCTGTTCTCACTCTCCCAACCCTCAGTTTGAGTGGATGTCCCCTAGTTCTGGTATTTTGTGAGAGGGAGAAGAGCATCCCTCTGCCCACTTTGCTGATGCCCTGCATTATTTTGTACATATTTCATTATTTCTGCACTTGGACAGGCTTTTTTAGACCTCATAGTGGAACCAGAGGGAAAAATCTCTGTCCTCCAGTCTACCTGTGAAGTAAACCCTTCCCCCCAGCTGGCCAATAGCTATCACCCACAAAGCCTGCGGAGACTAAAAGGGCTTATGGGAAGAACACTCCCAAGGCCTAAAATTGTGGCCACTTTGCCACTAGTCTCTGTTGCTGCCCACGGACTAACTTGACCCAAGGTAAGTTGCGTGTCTCTGTGCTTCTGGATGCATTGTGAAGTGCTAAATGTAACTTTTAAATACAGTAGTATTTAACTCCAGACATAAGAGTTAGCAATGGACTGAAGGTCACTCATAGCTTCTGTATCATGAGAAGGATGTGTGGATAGGTTAAGTCTCGAAAAGATGGGAATGGACAGGTCTGCACGATGTATGAAGGCAATGGATCTACCAGGAAACATCAAAGCTTGGTTCAATGAGTCAATTACTTAGAAGGTCTGTTTTTGTGTTTGGTGGTGTGGTTGTCTGGTGTATTGGAGACACACCACCATTGGCTATTTTTGCTTATTAATGGATTATTTATTTATTTATTTATTTATTTATTCTTGTATTTATATCCCGCTTATCTACTACATGTAGTACTCTAAGCGGCTAACAAAGCAATATAAACCGAACAACGACAATAAAGTACATCAAAATAAGACAAAGTCATCATGAAATATAGTGGATTATAATGACATGGAAAACTGTGAATGGAAATGTGCTCTGGGGTACAGAGTGAGACTGGTTTTTTTTAAAGTTGTGGGAAAGAGGAAACTTGTCCTATGCAGGAGAACTCTAAAGCCCCAGTCTCACTCACTCTGTACCCCAGAGCACAGAGAGAACTCCTATTTCCCTGAGCTCCTTGCCCTCTGAAGATGCCAGCCACAGAGCCTGGCGAAACGTCAGGAAGAAAAACTCTCAGAACACAGCCAAACAGCCTGAAAAACTCACAACTATCAGATCCCGACCGTGAAAGCCTTCGAGAATACATTGAAGAGTAGATCCTTAGCCACTGGCTTTTCCCAACTTGCAGCATTGTACACCAGAGGTCTACCAACACAGGGTCATCCTTTTGCCTTCTTTCCCTTGTAAAACAGCAGCCTTTTTATTCTGGCTGCATAGTTTGGCTTGTTACCGAGCACATGCTTTGCCGATTAGCCTGTTTGTACAGCCAATTGAACATGTGCTCCATTAAAAATTAAAGCATCCTGTTTTTGAGGACAGAACAGCAGACATCAGCTGCCATGGCGCAAGCAGACATGGTAGGCCCCTAGAGCCCATTACCATAGGTTACAGCAAATGTTAATCTGTGCCAACACCATTAAATAATGCAGTTTGTGCAGATGGCTGCTACTACATCTACTCACAGATGTGTCCTACAGTCTCTGAGGTTCCTGTATCACAGGAATTGTTGGGAATTGTCAAATTTAATGTTGACAGTAGCAATTGGGACGGGGGGGGGGGGAGTAGGGATTTTTTTGTGAGTGCCAGACATACAGCCAAAAAGAAGACACAATGCTGGCATAATGCTGAGAAAATGCAACACAGAATCTTTCCAAACAGTAAAAGAGAGTTGAACTAGAAGTGGAAGGCAAACACAGTAGGGGTGTGTGTTTTGAGTTTGACAAACCAACTGTGTGGTTGTTTTATAGAACTGTTGCAAGCATTTACATGAACTGGGCTTTTGAAGCTTGTGCCCTTAGTGGTGTTACTGTTGCTATGTGCATTCAAATTGGAGCTGACAAAAATGCAAGGACTATGCTGTTTTGTTTGATATGCTGGGTGTTAAACCGTATCCGGGACTTTGAAGCAGTCTTAATATCAGCTTGCCTCCTGATACCATCATTTGGTATATTCCATCTTGCCAAAAAGATTCTCAGCGCCTGATAAACAACATCCTCTATCAAGATTGCATTTATGGTACAATGATAGCAAGTTGCTATTGAAAGCTTAGCTTACATTTTTTTTGTTTTAGTAGTGACCAATAAAGGTATCACCTAGCCTACTATGGAACTTCTAATATGTGATTATACTGAATTTCAACCTGTTCAAGAAAAAGATGATGGGACAAATAAAAGAATATACCAAAGATGGACAGACATAAATGAAGGGATAGATAGATAGATAGATAGATAGATAGATAGATAGATAGATAGATAGAT
>JAHTLZ010000038.1:5590426-5601881 GCA_023846285.1 Phrynocephalus versicolor | reverse complement strand
TGTGTGTGTGTGTGTGTGTGTGTGTGTGTGTGTGTGTGTGTGTGTGTTTAAGAGAAACAGTACTACTCCTCCTCTTTCTCCCACACATTCTAGCACAGAACCCTCCCTCTGCTTCAATGAATAACGCCTGTGCAGGAATTGCTCCATGGACTTGCACATCTGTAGGCCTTTTCTCTTGACGGAGATTGATATTTCATTCCCCACCACCACCACCACCACCATTTTGTTCAGTGCTTCCAAACGTCTTTTAAGAACGAAAAGGCGAGGTGAAAAGAGAGGCCCGGGAAATGTCCAGCTTCAGAGAGACTAGATCATTTTCGTGAAGGGAAATCAATTAAAAAAGGGTTGACTGTGAACATTTATCCATTTAGCTCAGCTCCTATTGAATTTTCATGATGGACTTTGACTCTTCCGAGAGCGCCTGAGTTAATGGCAATTGTTCCCCTTCTTCAAAATTTATTATCTGGTTTATTCAATGGAAAACACTCCATCAACCCAGAGAGAGAGGGGCCTGAAAGTCTATTGATAGGTTTTGTCTGTGTGGGGTTGGAAAACCGGGAGGTTTGTCGCAGATGTCCAGCCTTTGAAAGATAATTAAACAAGTATCTCATTACGAAACGCCTCAGTGGTCCCCGGAGGTGGCCTTGGAGGCAGACTATTTAATGAGCTGGGAATCGCAGACGCTGCCAAAGTTTACCTCTGGCCCATCGTTCTGGACAAGTCCCCTATTTAGGCCCACTCAAGCAGAGGAGAGAGGCACCCCACTGCTTCCTTCCTTGCAACTTCAAAGGACAGGGATAATGTATCCCCCCGCCCTTACCCCTTCCTCTTGCACCATGCATCCAGAGGAATTATGTGCGCTAATTTGATTAGGGAGCGATTTGATTAACTGGAAAATGAGGGCTTTGCAAAAGACTTTTCACACGCTTAATTTATCCCTTTCGCAAAGGAGACGCAACATTGTGTCAGGAAACTCCGAAAGGCATATGGGAACCCCTTTCAGGAGGGACACCGCCTTTCAATCTTGACAATATCAGGACTGGCCATGGTTCATAATGGGATAATCGGTTCAGCGCATTGGTGCAGAATACAGATTGCGTTCGGCGCTGCCAGTTAACCGGTTCAAAGAATAATGTGATTAATACAGTAGAGTGGGGGACTTATTTGAGCAAAGTGTGCTTTCCCGCTGTACTTCCTTCTTTCCCCAACAACATTTCTAGTTTCACTAGAAATACCCTGGAAGATATCAAGATTTTTGGTGGGTAGGTGTATGGGCGGGTGATTTAGCGTGTATCTCCTCATAGGCTGCTCACAGGACATCTCATGGCTTGCAAACCCCGTGAACTAATTTTCTTTGTAAACAAGTAGAATACGAAGTCTCAAATGAAGGCTTCTTAGGTGATGGTGATACCATAATCCACCACCTATTGTGAGGGTTTAATTCTCTCCAGTTGTAGGTCTTCTTCTTTCTTCCTCTCTCTTACCTAAGCTCTGCACGTGCCCTCCTAATTTACTTTTACAATGAAAAAGAGAGGCTGTATCTTTTAGGCATCTTTAAGCCTGGCCACACTGTGGATGCCTTCAAAAGGGGATTGGACAGATTCCTGGAGGAAAAGTCCATCACAGGTGACAAACCATGATGGAGATGTGTCATCTTCAGGCTTAAGACCAGGGTACTTCAAGGGCCAGATGCAGGGGAGTGGTATCAGGAGACAGAGATCTAGTCTCATGCGCTCCCAAACGCATCTGGTGGGGCCACTGTGAGATACAGGAAGCTGGACTAGATGGTCCTTTGGCCTGATCCAGCAGGGCTCTTCTTATTTCTTATTCCACCACCCTTTTTGTGGCAGCATCTTCCACTGCCAAATAGCTCTAACCGTCAGGAAGTTCTTCCTAGTGTTCAAATGGAACCATATTGCCATCTTACATCTAAGAATTATCTCCTGGCAAACCACGTCTTTTGCCATGTGTGGAGTTTTGGTACATGCTTTGAAAAAGTGGGTTTTGCCCTTGGAAGTTTGTAATGGTTTTTTGTTTTCATTTTTATTGGCAGCCTATAAAGGTATATCACCTATAGTCCAGTCGTGAATTCCAAAGCCATCCTGGCAACATAATTCTCTGCATGGATAATAAAGTGGGTCCCAGAAGTGACCTCAAGAGCACATTCAAGATGGACTCCTTGGTAGGGAAAGTGTTGGGTTGCAGGGCGTCCACTGGTTGTGGTTCACCTAGGCAGGCATGTCCAAACTTTGGCCTTCCAGATGTTTTGGACCACAATTCCCACAGTCCTTTGCCACTGGAAACACAGCCTTGGAATACTGGGAGTTGTGGTCCAAAACATCAGGAGGGCCGAAGTTTGGCCACTACTGACCTAGGGGGAAAGGAAAAGCAAGACTGGACTGTTTTGTAGTTTAACGAGACCTAACTCTGCCTAGCTTCCTCTTCAAAAATAGAACTCCCTTCTAGCACTGAGGCAGGAACAGAAGTTTGGCCATATCTAGATGCCTGTGTGTAAGCCACGTAAAACTCCCATAATAGGAAATTATGGGATTTCTCCAATTAATTGGCACTGAAAAACCAGAACACAGGTTTCATTTGCAGCGATCACTTGCAACGCGTGCATAAACAGTCCAATGGCAATACGTGCATAAACAGTCCAAGCCCCCATTGCTATGTTGATGAAACCTTCTGCTCATCAGAGGTTCAATACACTACTGGCTTTTGATTAAGAATATTTACTGGCTAGCTATCAATCCTTTGCATATCTGTTTAGAATTCTTTAATTTTTTTTAAATGGACAGTGTATAGAGTTTTCAAATGTAAAATTACCAATTCCCATGCCCCCCTGCCATCCTGTTCTTACTGAAGATTTATTTATTTATTTATTTATTTATTTATTTATTTATTTATTTATTTCTATACCGCCCGTCTTCCCGAAGGAACTCCAGGCGGTGGACAGCAATCACATTTAACAGTTAAAAGATACATATCAAACATGTCATCCAATTAAGAAGAAAACGAAATGAAATGAAACAAATAAGTTATAACCCTAATGGTTGCCAAATGCCTCCCTGAAAAGCAGGGTCTTAAGCGCCTTTTTGAAGGCCGGCAGGGACTGCAAGGCGACTCTCACTTGGCAGGTTGTTCCAAAGCGAGGGGCCAGCCACAGAGAAGGCTTGGTTTCGAATGATCGGTTTCCGGGCCTCCCTAGGCATGGCCACCCAAAGTGAGAATGCCCGCAATGTTCTGGTGGGTCAGGCCTCAGTTGACCTTTGGAAGATCTGCTCCACCAAGTCTTTAGGTCCCAAGCCATGGAGGGTTTTGTAAATCAAAACCAGTACCGTGAACCTTATTCAGGACACAACGGGCAACCAATGCCAGTGGGCCAGGACTGGGGTGATGCGGTCATATCTGCCCGCATCCACCACCAGCCTGGCTGCTGCATTTTGTACCTGCTGAAATCTTCGAATAAGGGTCAAGGGCAACCCCACGTAGAGAGCGTTGCAATTATCTAACTTCGAGATCACAGGGATGCCTCGTCCAGGTACGGGTGAATCTGGGCGATCTGCCGAAGATGGAAAAAGACGGACTTGGAAGTGGCTACGGATAAGGCCGGTTCCAAGACCATGCCCAGATTCCTAACTGTATCCATCAGCTGGAGGGGAGTACCCCCCAGACTGGGGAGAGGACCACTGTACCCAGTAGAGGACACCCCGAAGAACAGAACTTCGGTCTTCTCTGTGTTGAGTCTAAGCCCATTAGTCCTGGTCCATTCCATGACTGCGTCCAGGCAAGAATCGAGAGTCTGTACTGCCTCCACTGCAGAGGTGACAAAAAAGAGTTAAAGCTGCATGTGAAAAGCATACTGATGACAGCAAACTCTAAATCCCCTAATGACCTGAGCCAGCGGCCTCGTGTAGATGTGAAACAGCATGTTTAAACAGTTAATGCTTTTGTTTATTACAATAATATTTTGGTGGAAGCGGTGGGGAGGAGTGAAGGGGGAGACGAATAAATAAAAAAGAAAGAATGGGGAAATAACACTAAAAACAAAAGTCGAAAAGCAAAATATTCTCCTATTGACTAATGTGGTTTGGTGGCTTCTAATAAGATTGTGCATTCTATACTAGGGAAATACTGCTATACAGTGCCTTTTTTCTCTATCGTATATGTTTTCATTTTAGTTCTTTTTAGCTAGAATTCTTCATGGAATCCCAAGGAAATGGAATAGGATGTAGGTTATTAAAATAGATATACAGGAAAATAAGGATTTGAATAGGTAGGTAGTCAGACTGAGTGAAGAGAGAGAGAGATCACTTGCAATTGATTGATACATGACTAAGGAAAGGTGGCATGGTATTCATAAAGATGTCAGAAACAGAAGGACAAATTGTATATTATTTGAGATTCATATTTCTCTTTGCTTATAGTGTTTTCTCTCCAGGCAAACAGTTCTTTCAAAGTGTGTACCAAAGCAGTTCAATGTGTAGGTGTGGAGTTATGTTGACTACACAATGGACTAATGACAAAACAACAGCCAGCCAATGTGTAACATGCAAAATGAAGGACCATCGGCTGAAATGACATAATGATTGTATTATCTGACTTGGAATGTGACCACCATATTTGCGCATTCCAGCTTTTTTGGTTCCATTAAAAAAATACCCCTGATTTTTAAAAAGACTTTAGGAAACATAGAACATACACTGACAAAACCAGAGGAGTAACAAATTGTAGACCTTTACAGTTTCATATACAGTGGACCTTCGTATTACAAATGGTTTGTTTAACAGAAAATACGCTTAAAGGAAAAAAAATTCCAGAGATAGGTGAAAATCGCTTAACCGAATCGCCTATGGAGCGAATGTGTACAACAGAAAAATGGTCGCGATTAGGGATTAATCCTTTTTTAATGCATTCCTATGGGAGATTTGTACAAAGGAAAATTTGCTTAACAGAATTTCATTTGGAATGAATTCCTTTATACAAGGTACCACTTCTGCTTTTTTATTTTTTATACAGCGTACAAAAAAAATACACAATACAAATTACAAAAAAGACAAAACATCAACAACAGTTCACCCCTTCACCAACAGGATCACTCTTCTTATTTGCATTCATTATCCTCCCCTCCGGAACAAAATCGATTGTTGCGCGGAAGCCTTACCCTTATCTCGTACAAGCACATATTCAATAAATTCTTGAGAACTTTAAGGAAAAACCATCTTCCACAAAAGCTGCTGCTGGCCTTCTATCATTGTGCAATTGAGAGTGTGCTTACTTATGGGTTATGTGTGTGGTATGGAAGTTGTACCCACCGGGATAAGACAGTGTTGCACAGAATCATAAGAATTGCAGAGAGTATTGTGGGCTGTTCACTCCCCACCCTAGAACAAATTTATACTACCAGGTGCCATTGTAAAGCATTAGATATATTAAGAGATCCATCACATCCTGGTCATTGCCTCTTTGAGTTGCTGCCATCAGGACGGAGATATAGAGTACTGAGGGCAAGAACAAACCGTCTCAAAAATAGCTTCTTTTTTAGAGCAATATTGGCCTTAAACGGAAATCCTGGACTTTGAAGTCAGCTTATTTTATATGTCATATTTTTAGTCATTTTATATGTCATATTATGTGTTGTACCTGTTTTTAAATCTATGTGAAATGTTTTTAAATGAGTTTTATATAGCAACCAAAAAATTTCGTTGTTCCTGCAAGGGGGCAATGACAATAAAGATTCCTATTCCTATTCCTATTCCTATTCCTATTCCTAAATCTACCCCATATATCATAAAAAATATCTCTTTTTAACTCTCCTTTTTAAACTCTCCTTTTTTAAAAAAGGTACCACTTCTGTTTTCTTATGTTTCATATGGCTTTTGCTTTGCTGTGTTACAAGCTAAGCCTCCACACCTGGGATGGCGGGGGGGGGCAGGTAAGACTGAGAGAAATAGTTTGGGGTTCCGCAACCAGCTTCATTAGAAGAGGTAAGTTCCAGGCAGATAAATGGTATTTAGTTGCATTCACTTTCCCTCTCCCCTCCCCCCTCCCCCCCTTCACCTCCCCCCTCCCCCCATATGTTCATTCAGATTTTAATTAAGTCTACAGAGGAAAAAAATATGCACACCACATTTGTTTCCTTTTTTGGCTTGCTCCAAGAAATGGGAAGGGCAGTGGATCTGTGCCAGGGCTGGTCCATTTGGACAAGCTCTGCACTGCCAGCTCACTAATGAGGGAGCCAAGAGGAAAATCAAGACTTGCTCTCCACCTCCAGACAGCAATTGGGACCAGCGAAGAGGCTGCATCGAGAGTGGGGGGTAGCATCAAGATCACGGGAAGTGATACCACCACTCTGTGCTGCCCTGGTGAGGCCACTTTTGGAAATCAGTGTCATTCTGGTCACCACAATACAAACAAGACACAGAGGCCCTAGGAAAAGTGCAGAGAAGAGCCACAAAGATGATAAGGCAGTGTTGGCAGGCCTACGGCACGGGTGCCAAAGGTGGCACTCGGAGCCCTTTCTGTGGGCACCCGACATCGCCTCCTTCACAGCCACCTGTATTCAGGTTAAATGGCTGTATTGGCACATAGCAAAAAATGAGCGGTTTGGATCGCAGTTGGGGCACTCGGCCTTTAAAACGTTCGCCATCACTGTGATAAGGGGACTGGAGGCTAAATTGTGTGAAGAACAACCAAAAGATCAAGGCATGTTTAGCCTGAATGAGAGGAGACATGACAGCAGTCTTCCAATACCTGAAAGGTGATGCCATCTAGCCTGGATGCCTTCAAAAGGGGATTGGACAGATTCCTGGAGGAGAAGTCCATTACAGGTTACAAACCATGATGGAGATGTGTAATCTCCAGGCTTAAAACCAGGGTACTTCAAGGGCCGGATGCAGGGGAATGGTAGCAGGAGACAGAGATCTAGTCTCATGTTCTCCCAGAGGTATTTAGTTGGGCCAGTGTGAGATACAGGAAACTGGACTAGATGAGCCTTTGGCCTGATCCAGCATGGCTCTTCTTATGTTCTTATGTACATTGGTTGGCAAGAACCAATGGGTGGAAACTCATCTGAGGGAGAGCCACCCTGGAAATCGGGAGAAATTTCCTGAAGATGAGAGCTGTTTAACAGTAGAGCAGCTTGCCTCCTGATGTTGTGGGTGCCCCATCGCTAGAGGTTTTCAAGAAAAGATTGGACAGAATCTGTCCGGGATGGTATGAGGTCTCCTGCCTTGGCCAGGGGGTTGGACTAGAAGATTCCAAGGTCCCTTCTAACCCTACAATGCTTCTATGAATAATGAGTAGGAAACCAAGTCTCGGTTTCTCTTTTCCTTCACAAAGAGACATCAGCAGTGGACAAAAACAAATCAGTGACTGATCCCACATCTGCTTCTTTGTTAATAGAATGGTAGGTTTTGAGTAATCTTTAAGCAGGCGGCATGATGCTTATCTGTCTCATCAAAGTTCTCCCTAACTCCTGCCATTTCTCATCCAGGCATAGGATTTGCAAGCGTTCTTTTCTGAATGTTGTCAGGTGGCAGGATCTGTCTTCATTTCCTTGGAAGGAATCTGGAGATGCTATTAAGTCTGAGAAGTGTCTGACAATTAACTCTGGGCTTGTCAGTCTTCCCTCAGATGTCAACACATCCTTATCGCCATTAGAGGATGGTTTGCCGAAATGTTTGAAAACAGTAATGAACTGTCACAGGCTTTGTTCCCAGATCCAGAAATAGAATCTCAAAGAATATTTCTTTATGTTGCCTCTTCTGGACTAAATCCCAAGTTCAAGGGAACAGGAAGATACTTGTTCTTCAAGATGTCTCTGACAGTGATACCTTGGTTTACAAGCATAATCCATTCCAGCTACATGCTTGTAAACCAAAGCACTTTTATATCAAAGCAAAGTTCGCCATAAGAAATAATGGAAACCCAAATGATTTGTTTTGGGGCCCCATAGACTGCATGCTGTACACACACAACACCAAAACTCACAAAAGAAGTTGGCTAGAAGTCTACGTCCAGACCATGGTTTAGGTAACTGGCTGCAGAATCTGCTCTGCTTTGGACTAACCAGGACAAGATGGAGGTCCTCCAGGTAGGGTGCTAGTGGTTGGCAGTTTATGAAGCTCTCTCAGTTTTTTTTGGGGGGGGAGTCAACTCTCTCTGTGCATGATGAGGTATGTAGTCATCTGGGCATAATATTGGACCCTACACTTTCCATGGAAGCCCAGGTGGTGTCAGTGGTCCGTTCTGCCCACTTTCATCTTAGGTGGATCACTCAGCTGCGTGCCTTCCTGGACCCTGGTGCTCTCACTACATTGGCCTATGCACTCGTATTCTTGAGATTAACTACTGCAGTGCGCTCTACACGGGGCTGCCCTGTAAATTAATGTTCTTTTAGTCATTGTTCATATGATTTAGCCTCCAGCCCCCTTCTCATATTTGTGGCTCTTCTCTGCACTTTTCCTATGGCCTCTGTGTCTTGTTTGTATTGTGGTGACCAGAACCAGACACTGTATTCTAAATGTGGCTCCTCTAGGGCAGTTTAGAGTGGTACTATCACTTCCTGTGATCTTGATGCTATCCCCCTGTTGATGCAGCCTGGGACCATGTTCACTTTTTTGGCAGCTGCAGAACACTGCTGCCTCATCCTTGGGCAGTGGTCCACCAGGACATCTAAATGCCTCTCACAGGTACTACTGTTGAGCCAGATACCACCTATCCTCTACCTGTGCATCTGGTTTCTGCGGCTTAAGTGCAGAACCTTACTTTTCTTGCCGTTGAACTGCATCTTGTTGGACAGGGCCCAGTGTACAAGATTGTCTAGCTCCTTCTGACTGATTCATCAACCAAAATATTGGCAATTTTCCCCAGCTTTGTGTCATCTGTAGATCTGATGAGTTTTCCTTCCATCCCCTCATCAAGGTCATTTATGAAGATGCTGAATAGCTCTGGGCCCAAGACAGAACCTGGAGGGACCTGCCTGCACCCTTCCCTCCATGTAGCTGTAGTTCCATTGAGGATCACACGTTGGGTATCATTGGTCAGAGATGTGGATTTTGAGCACAATCCAATTGTTCTGGCTCAAATTAAGATCCATTATGGTATTTTGAATTGGCCTCCACAACCAGGGGACCAATGCACAGCAGGCATATGTACTCCTGCTCACATTCCCCAGTCGCTAGCATTGAAAGTCCAACACAGTTCTTCCGCAGCAACTAGTAATGGGAGGGATTAGAAATCAGGATCCAGGTCAGAGTGTGTGGCCCATGAGAACTTTAGCCTTGGTGTCAGAGAAAATGTCACGCTTGGAGAGCATAGCATGAATTTTTCAAAGCCTCAATTGCTACAACGGCACAAAGAACGTTATGGTCTCTGGCCCCTTTCCGTAAATGGAGAAGTGCATTAACATTAGATGTACAAGGCAGGAAGCTGAAGGAAGATTTAAATTCAGCTGCTTGGCAGCTTGGGTATCAATTAAAGTGGGGTTATTTTAATGTGTCACTGCTATGACCCTGTTGAAACAGGAGAGCAGTGGTGGAATCAGGGTGCTTCTCTGACCCTACACTATGCAAATTGTGCCAAGGCCAAAAATGTTTGAAAGGCCCTGTAGAATTTTAATGTAGAGAAGTACACAAAGCCTTTATCCAGCCAACGCTGTGCCAGATCATTTTCTTTCCATACTCTCATACTAAGCTGGTAGAACTGCTGATCAGATTTCTGAGGCACTTGTGTAAGAACTGGAGTTTGCAACCCTTTGGTCCTCGTTCTGCATTTTCGGCCACGGTCTGGTTTTGACTGGCATTTGCACGTGTTTATTCCTCATAAGTATGCAGTGGCTTGACAAGTCAACCGTGCGTCTCTTGCTTGATAGGGTGTTCCTGCATGGCAGGGGGCTGGATTGGATGGCCCTTGAGGTCTCTTTCAACTCTATGAGTCTATGATTCGATGGGTGCTTTTACACGACCTCTAAAATCCGCTGGCAACTTAAATTCGGACCAGAGATCGTGGGGTTTTGTTCTGCTTCCTGTGTTCCCACCCTTCTGCACTCCATTGCTCCTGTCTGTGGTGAGGGGAGGGAGAAAAAGGGATAAAAATGCAGGCTCACGTCCGCTCACCTCCGTCTGCTGTCGGAGCAGCCTTGTAGGGATTCCTGTTTGTTAAAGGGGCGGCGGGGACAACAAAAACAAACAGAAGGCCAGGAGAGCCCGGCATCCACAGCTTTACAAACCGCATCAGAAAATGTTTTACCTCCGGAGACCAGGTACTTGTAAAATGCACTGGGGCGCGCTTAGGTGGGCGTGACCGTACTTTTTTTTTTTAAGTCCGCAGCTGGTGAGAAAACAATTTTAAGCTCCGCATCTGGGAGCCCTTTGCATCAGATTTTAAGAGTCATGTAAAAGCAGCCTATGACCTCCCCTCTGCTCTTGCAGTCCTAGAGGGAGTTCTAATCCAAAAGCCAAGCAGGACCCCTGGTAATTTGAATGGTAGAAACTCATTTCTCTCCATGTGAGAGTATTTTGCAGTGCCCACAAGAAGAAGGAAGAGATTGAGAGGAAAAATATTGCTGAAATGAAGCCAAATTGCACAATCAACATTAATTTGCAAGTAACGTAAATTGCGCAAAAGCACCAGGAATTGATTGCAGAGAGCCGAGTATTGTACACTTGTGTGTAATTTTGGAACAGTCTGTATTTTTATGTTTGCTGGGGTTACCTGCTTTGCTACCAAAAGGGGTGGAATATTAATTTTGAATTAAAAGAGTTCACACACAACTATTGCTGCCAATATTTGTCACACATCAAAGCTGCTTTACCTCTGGGCAAGAATTTCTATACGTGTGAAGTTACTCAGCGTAAAAAGACAAGTCAAGATCTAGAGGCTGTGATCAAACAGCAGTAGATTTGGAATTTCTCTCCCTCTTCTTATTGCCACCTTCCATTATAGCCAAAACCATGGGGGGGTTCCAATTTTGACCTGTAAGTTTTTAAAGTTTTGGGAAGAGGGCTGCAAAATGTTGCCAATTCTGGGGAAGCAGTGGGGTCCAATAGACATAAACCACTGGATCTTAGCCACAGCTGTCTTGCACCCATTATTGTGGAAAGGTGGGATGTAAGTTAAACAAAAAGGGGGACCTACATGAATAAATTATGCCAAGTTAGAAGTACTTGAATTTAAGATAACATTCTAAACAAATTAGTTAATTTAACTAATTAATCAATTTTAATTTTAAAATTAAAGTTAATTAAAAGTTAATTTAAATTAAAAATTAATTTTAATTTTAATTGTAATTTAAATGTAAATTTAAATTTAAAATTAATTTTAATTTAATTTTAAAATTAAAGTTAATTTAAAGTTAATTTAAAGTTAAATTTAATTTTAGATGGGCATTAATTAAGTTTACCAGATAGATAGATAGATAGATAGATAGATAGATAGATAGATAGATAGA
>JAHTLZ010000038.1:5567029-5590416 GCA_023846285.1 Phrynocephalus versicolor | reverse complement strand
ATAGATAGATAGATAGATAGATAGATAGATAGATAGATAGATAGATATTTACCAGGATTAGGTGAAATGTATATACAGATGTTCCTTAGTGGAACCCTTTGCTTAAGCATAGTAAGCCATGTGACTAAACTTAGTTTGTGTTTATGCCCCGAGTCAGAAAGGGAATATTGTCATCCTTATTGAAGGGTAGGTTCAATAATTACACTTTATTTTAAAAAAAATTAATAAATTCATAATTTGTGATTTGTCGACCTTGATGAATATCTTGGTTTACGAACATAATCCGTTCTGGAAACATGCCTGTAAACTCAAACAAGTGTCCCCGTAAGAAATAATGGAAACTTACCGTATTCGTTCTGGGGACTTACTGTTGCCTTCACTGTCACCCTCTCCTTGGCCGTGATGGCAGTGGAGCCAAGGAGGGGGAGGAGGAGGAGGAGGAGGAGGAGGAGGCTTAAAATTGGAACAAGGAAATGGTAAGGTGCTTTGGGGAGAAAGGCACCATAAAAATAAAGTTTAAATGATTGTTCCCGTGCCTTAAAAACCTTGGAAAGGATCACTGGTAGTCAGTATTGACTTTGATAGCTCCTCCTGCTCCTCCTCCTGCTCCTCATCATCATCTCATCATCCTCCCAACATTTTTCCGGAGTATGATACAATTTCAAGAGAACATGCAGGTCCAGTTCTAAAATCTGTGCTCTCATTGGTGTACTTGTTTGTGTCTTTATTTCTTTAGGTTGAGCCGATTTATAAATGCATTGGAAGACCCTCTCCTTTTCGCACACACCCTCTCCTTCTCGGTCCTGTGCTAGCTCTCCCTTCCCCTTTTGATCATTGTAAGATGATGAGGCTTCAGCTTCTTAATGGAACAGCCTTGTGTGAAAGAATGCAGATGTTCTTACCATCATAAAGAAAAGTGCATGCCTGCACTCGTGTGCATTCACACATGCCTATAGGTGGAAATGCAGCAGTGGACCTGATATGGTAGCATAATTTAATGGAAGCAGTTTACACTTGGCTATTTTACATTAATTTTTAAAAGCAATTTTGTTTGGCCTGCAGGGCAAAATCTTTTCCCCCTCTTCCCTCTCCCCTCCTCCCCTGGACCCGGTTGTTCCTTCCTTGCTTTCTGATGCTGATAACCTGGAGCTCATTAACACTCATCTGAAAATTAGAGAAAAACAATGCCATCCGTAATCATCCAATATGCAACGAGGAGCCATTTCTAAGAAGGCAGAAATGGAAGAGAGCCTTTGTTTGTGTGTTTGTTTTGACTTTTACCTTCTTCTTTTGCGATACAACATGTTGTTATTACTGCTACTGCCAAAGCCCTATCCCCCCCTCTAATGGAAAATTTAGAATAGGGATGTGAATAAATCTTGTTAAAGTCCCAATTCTTGGCAAGGCAGGCTATCTCAACACATCCTGGCCAACTTGCGAGCCTTTTTTTCCCTCCCATGTTTTCTAATTAGATTTTTAGCATTATAAATGCATTGTGAGAAATAAAGGGAAAAAGAGAAACAGAGAAGAGGGCAAAAGTTATGCCCGTGAGATAGGTACTTCTTCTTTAAGTGTCATGGTCTCGTAGAACATTGGCAATCAATAGCATACTTTGTTTTTTTATTTTAAATTCTTAAGCCAGAATCATAGAATCATAGAGTTGGAAGAGACCTCGGGGGGGCATCCAGTCCAAGCCCCTGCCATGCAGGTTCCCCGTCACAGTGCTCCCGACAGGTAGCCATCCAGCCTCTGCTTAAAAACCTCCAAAGAAGGAGATTCCACCACCCTCTGAGGCAGCATCTTCCACTGCCGAGCAGCTCTAACCGCCAGGAAGTTCTTCCGAATGTTCAAATGGAATCTCTTTTCCTTTAGTTTGAAACGATTGCCCCGAGTCCTAGTCTCTGAAGCCATGGAAAACAAACCTGTTCCCTCTTCAATTTGACATCCTTTCAAATATTTAAACTTAGCTGTCATATCCCTTCTCAGCCTTCTTTTTGTAAGGCTAAACATTCCCAGCTCCCTAAGACATTTCTTCCAGATGTTTAACCATCCTGGTCGCCCTCCTCTGGACCTGCTCAAGCCCCACTGTGATTGTGTGTTGTGTCTTTACAGTCATGACCAACTCTTCGTGACTCCATGTCCATGGAGTTTTCTTGGCAGGAATACTGGAGTGGCTTGCCAGTTCCTACTCCAGGTGCCTACAGCACCTGGTATTCCCTGGTGGTCTCCCATCCAGGTACTAACCAGGGCCGACCCTGCTTAGCTTCCGAAATCAGGCGAGATCAGATGTGCTTAGGGCATCTAGGCAGCTTCCCCCACTGTGATTACCCAGACCTAATTCAGAACTTGTGAGCAAAAAGTGAAATTGAAATTGAACTGAAATGCTTTGAAAATATGCATGAACTACTTTGTGTCATGGAACTAAGGACCTTAACACAGAATTATGTTAAAAAAGATAGAA
The DNA here is from genome assembly GCA_023846285.1 of Phrynocephalus versicolor. Classification (NCBI taxonomy): domain Eukaryota; kingdom Metazoa; phylum Chordata; class Lepidosauria; order Squamata; family Agamidae; genus Phrynocephalus; species Phrynocephalus versicolor. The sequence goes on along the minus strand of JAHTLZ010000038.1, from coordinate 5,587,955 downwards.
GCATTTGAATGGGGATTTGTCATGAGACGCTATACATTTTTTCAGATGAAGAGGGTGATCAGCAAAAGAAGCACCGAGACAAATGAATCAAGACCATGAAATCATCAGACTTATCAAATGCTGAAAGCTAGCTGCCAGACTACCCGGTGTGGAGTTGTTGAGCAAATTACTTACAAGACTCAGGAGCTCCGTGTTGGAATCTCACTGGGGACGTGGAATTGGTAAATGTTGGAAGTTTTGTGTCCTCACATGCTGATTCTAGTACCGATGGCTGGGAGGGACTTTTCTGTCCAACAAGGACTGTCAAACTATCCAGCCCTAACCAATAATTCTCTTCCATGCTTCTGAATTCAAAGGGAGCACTTTTGAAAGTTGAGTGTGTCAATGTCTGTTGCTGCAGGCAGCCATGATGTGTAAATTTGTTGTTTGAGCTGTTCAACTGCACGTAAATTAAACCCTTTTATTCTTTCTGCCAACTGCCTAGATGCCTTAAGCACTTCCGATCTTGCCTGATTTCTGAAGCTAAGCAGGGTCAGCCCTGGTTAGTACTTGGATGGGAGAGCACCAGGTGATACCAGGTGCTGTAGGTGCCTGGAGTAGGAACTGGCAAGCCACTCCAGTATTCCTGCCAAGAAAACTCACCACCCCAAGGACCACCACTGCCCCAGCAAAGTTCTGAGTCTGCCAACCCAGTGTCTCAGCTGAGCGGGACAGTTCAAGGGCCATGACACATTGAAATCTGTCCCCTCCAGAATGGATTAATTGGTTTTCAATGCATTCCTATGGGAAATCGCTGCTCTACTTGCAATTTTTTTTTTACTTATGAGTATGTGATCAGAACGGATAAAATTCATACGTAGGGGTTTTAGCGTAGTAGCCCTCAGGCACTTTGGGCCGGAAAAAGTAGACCTTGGCCTCTTCAAAGTTGAACAGCCCTGTTGTATAACTTCATGGACATTTTGTCTGCTCAACCTGTCCCTTCTGCTGGCAGCTCAGCATAGAGATTTAGCTTGGCATAACTTGTTTGCATAATACATTTGGGCTGTGAGATTTGGTTTTCCCTTTCATTCAGTGGAAGAGCGCTCTCTCTCTCTCTCGCTCTCTCTCTCTCTCTCTCTCTCTCTCTCTCTCTCTGGCTTTCTTAGGGGTGGGCTGTTGCCCACAAAAGACAGAAGCTGAGTGAACTGATTGCTTAACCTCTCCTGACTCTACCTTGTGGTAGATCATTAATGGTGTAGAAAATAGGCGCATCTCTTGCTGCTGCTGGGGGGGGGGGGGCTGCTGCTGCGAGGGGGCCTCTTCCCGAGATTTATGTGGAGGTCTGAGAAGAGCAGACAGCCCCGCAGTACATCATCATGCAGAAGACATCAGAGACACTCTTCTCCGCTTCAGTGCATTATCATAAAAAGTGATTTAGACCCAAGCTGATTGATGCAAATGGCTCTCTGTTCTTTCCTATCATTAGCGTCCTCTTTCAGTGGCCAGGGGCAGTGATTAAAGCTGTCATTTGGAGCTGCTCGTTAAAGACCGAGCTCCTGAGGAACACACAGGGGGTAACGGAAGGGGGTGTAGATGTTAGGGAAGCTTCCTTTCCCCCATGCCTTAAAAGAAAAAAAGAACTGCATCCCAGTTTCCAGTATTCTGTGAGGTGCCAGGGAGGTGGTGGTGGGGAAATCAGTCTGCATCTGTGGCATAATAAACCCCAGTTAGTGCTGACAAACCACGTAGGGTAAAGGAGAACCATCTACCAGCAGAAGAGAGATTTTCCCTGAATCCCACATTCAAAGGATTAGGGGGCAGATGACAGGCAAGGCCTCTTTTATCTTCAGGAATCCCTCGGGAGCTGCTGTCAGTCAGAGAAGGCTAGGGGTCAGCACATATTTCATCTGGATCATTTTTTTAAAAAATGAAAATGTATTCACTGATTTCATTGTACAGTACTCTAATGCCTCGGTTTCCGAGCATAACTCATTCCAGAAATATGCTTGCAAACCAAAGCACTCTTATATCAAAGCAGATATGCCCATAAGAAATCATGGAAACTCAGATGATTCGTTCTGGAACCTCATAGACCACATGTTGTACACTCAAATTCACAAAAGAAGTTGCCTAGAAGTCCAAGTACACACTATTGTTTAGGCTTACAATATTGATGGACAGTATATAGCCCAGAACATTTAAGACATAGTCAAGTTATTAACAGAATTTTATGTCGCCATTACAACATCAAAAACCTTTTTACGTGTCTTTAATAATTTAATAGTTAGCTTATAATTGTAATTTTATAATTAGATTGAGAAAGTAAGATCCATTTTTTGCACATACTAGGTGTTCCTAATTGCATAAAATATATGTAGGATATATATCCTAACTGCATGAGAAATAGTTATTGTTTTCTCATTTCACTTTATGTATTTTTATTTTATTTATTTTGAATATTTTTACCCCACCTTTCCCCTTGGAAAAGGACCCAAGGTGGCTTACTTCCCAAACATTATTATTATTTTAAAATATTTGTATTCCTCCTTTCTCCACAAAAGCGCGCACACACACACACACACACACACACACACACACACAGTGTATGCTGATTACATTTGACCAATAGATCAGCCAAGCTCAATTTATCAAATAGCTGAATATGCCTCTGTTCATGCATTTGAATGCATGGATTGTAACTCATGAAAGCAAGCATTTACAATGCCACAAATATCTCTCCTTTGAATTTATTTTTTATTCAAATTCATGTGGGTTTTTATATAAAAGGCATGCCTTGTCTTCACACAAAAACATGACAACATTCTCAATTACAAAATTGAGAGCCCTCAGGTTGTCAGAATCAGATGAGCTATCAGCAGACCCTATATGGAGTCCCAAACTTATGCACTGTGGAAAAAAAATCTAATAAGGGAGACGATGTTAGTAATTCTCAAGGTCCATGAGTTCCTTGTACAAGACCAATATTTCCTGTACTTATCTCAAGAGTTTTCTGTTAATCTGACAATATCTATAGCTCCTATCCGGAAAGAAAAAACAACAACATTCCAAAAGAATCTAGATAGGCCTGCACACTGAGCACAAAACAACAGAATGAAATTCATCAGGGATAAATGCATTACAGCATTAATAGACAACATTACATTAAAGCTACAAGAGAACGCGAGCAGTTAAGGAGGAGCCATTAATCATTGCCTTCTCAATATGATTCCTTAGCAAATGAAAGTACAGTAGGACCCCAGTATCCGCTGGGGATTGGTTCCAGGCCTTCCCGTGGATAATGAAAACCATGGATAAGAGAGAACACCAAAAAGCCCCAAAACTTCTGTTTTGTGACAGTAGCTTGCTTTATGGCTGTTGTTTTGTGACAATAGCTTGCTTTACAGCTGCTGTTTGTGACAGTAGCTTGCTTTGTGGCTTCTGAATTATTTATTTAATTTCCCCCCTTGCCAACCGTGGATAATTGAATCAGTGGATAACGAATCAGTGGATACAGGGCTCCTACTGTACAGTGGTACCCCTTAAGACAAATGCCTCGTAAGACAAAAAGTTCAAAGGAAGAAAAAAATTCCAGGAATAGCCATGCTTTACATGACAAAAACTTTCCTAGGGGATGCTTTGCAAGACAAAACACCATTCCACATGTACCCATTCCACATGTTCCCAATGCATTCCTACGGGAAACCAAGTTTCAAAAGACAATTTTTTTGTAAAACCAAGTGACCCATAGCCTCTGGAATGGATTAATCCATTTTCAATGAATTCCTGTGGGAAACCGCATTTCGTAAGGCAAAATTTTCTTAAAACAAAATGTCCTGTAGAACAAATTAAATTTGTTTTAAGACGTACCACTCTACTCCCGCAACATACAAGAGGGAAGGACAACGGCCACAAGAGGGCACCCTGATATGTCGAATATAGGGCTGGTTTCTCCCCCCCCCAACCTTCTTATGTCTTCCAAACATTTTCATGTTTCGCATTGCCTTTTTAAATTACTGCATATAATTCCCTATCTCTGTGAATTCTGACTATTATCAACAGCTGCTCTTTACTGAACAGTTTCCTTAGGATAAGCCACAAATATAACTATAACTCATTCCAACTCTCATGTGCCATCTTCGTTGATTGATTGTTTGTTTGTTTGATTACTTTAATTTATAGACCACCCCATTAGTGCTGAAGTCCTATTCGTAGTGGTTTACAAGCAATTAAAAGCAAAGCAAATAAACCATGGACACTACAATATAACACAAATAGCAGTGTCAGATCATACTAAATGCATGGACCAATTGGGCCAACAAATTGTTACAGTAAAGCAGTTCAGATGGCAGGCACTCAACTGGGATTAAGAAATTTTATTTTTTTTAAAATCCCTTTAATTTCAGATGTTTAGTTGTTTGTGTGTTTGTTTGTTTAATATACCTCCCACCTGACAGCTAAGACCACTCTGGGCAGTTTTTTTGCAAACCAAAAACAATACAAATACATCAAACTAGACATAAACAGCCACACAATAAAGCAATATAATTTAAATAATGAGACTAACATTCAACAAATAAGAGGAAAAAACAAGATGGCGGAGTTGGTTTAAAGGCTGATGAATTTATTTGTTATGCAAATGGAAAGGGCGCTCTAAACAGCCGTGTTTGTAATGATATTTTAAAGGCATCAAGTGAAGGGGCCAGTTGAATAGCACAAGGGAGCTGGTTCCACAAAGGTGGTGCCACTGCAGAGAAGGCCTGGCTTCATGGCTTCTCCTTCCCGAGGGGTCAGTGTACTTAGCAGCCCCTTCTAAGACGAACGTATAGGGCGGTCAGAACTCAGTGGAATAAGACCTTTATAGTCCAGCTGTCACTTCCATACATGACTACTGGAAAAACCATAGCTTTGACTATCTTGACCTTAGACAAAAAAGATTGCCAACCATTTAAAGTCAAAGATCTATCACACCATTGTATGACCTGTCATGCTGTATGGTGCAGAATGCTGGCCAGTGACTAAAGACATCGAATTTTCGCCTTGATGTCATGGAGACAAAGATGCTGCAATGGACCCCCAGTCTCGCGTGAAAGGATCCTGTGCACAATGATGACATCCGATCAAAATACGGCATCGCACCAATCGCTGACAAGATGCGTTAAGCCCGACTACAGTGGTATGGACATGTCTTGTGTGCCAATGAGGAAATTCTGGCCAAAAAGGGTCTCACCCTGAAGGTCAGCGGATCTCGACTGAGGGAACATCCAGTCGAAAATATTGTGATGGGGTTCCTGCATGGCAGAGGGTTGGACTAGATGGCCCTTGAGGTCTCTTCCAACTCTATGATTCTATGATTCTATGATCAAAACAATATGGATAAACACCTCCAGCAACAACATGAAGTTGCTTTGGGTTCACTCAGACCTAGCCTACTATAGTGCCAACTGGAAGGCCAAAACAAGAGTAGCAACCCCACCACTAAGTGGGACAAATGCTAAGAAAAAGAAAGAAAACAGGATGAATCATGGTTGTATACGTTACATAATAAACCTTATAAGGTGGCCTTTGAAGAATTGTTTCCAGTCTGTGACTTTCTTCAGATGTTTAAAGAGACAGTCATGGATCATGACATTTCCAATACAATTTGTCAGAACTGAAATTTCTATCATATTTTTGGTCCCAAGTGTACTTTTCTAATAAATACATGCCTTTATATTTTCTTCGGAGGGGAAAGGGCTGCTTGGGAAATCAATCCAAGTTTCAGAGGGCTGAATCTAGAATTCGTAATTGATCTGTCACACCGTATTGCCTGCTCTGTGACAGAATTGAGACATTTTAAAGTGTAAGTGTAGAACGATGGCTCCTCAACTCCCAACTCCCCTCCCTTGTTGGCAAGGAAAGCCTCCCTTGTAGCTTTACTTGTGCTCTTCTGTACATGCTTAGGAATTACCATGCAATCAGAAGATGGGAATTTGGATCACTGAGATATATTTAGATTTGTATGGTAACTCATCAAAGGGAGAACCAACATGGAAATAAGGCAGAATTTTCTTATGGAGAGAGCCGTTAAACAGTGGAACAGCTTGCCTCCTGATGTTGTGGACACCCCATCACTGAAGGTTGTAAAGGAAAGATTGAACAGTCATCTGTCCGGGATGGTATGAGGTCTCCTGCCTTGGGCAGGGGGTTGGAAGACTTCCAAGGTCCCTTCCAATCCTACGATGATTCGATGATTCTGCGTTCAGCTACACACACTTAGTAGTGATGTATGGAAGTGAGACCTGGACTATAAAGAAGGCTGATCGTCTGAGGAGAGTCTTGAGAGTCCCCTGGACTGCAAGGAGGTCAAATTTATCCAGTACTTTGGCTACCTCTTGAGGAGAGAGGAGTCCTTGGAAAAGTCCCTGATGTTGGGAAAGATTGAAGGCAAAAGGAAAAGAGGACGGCAGAGAATGAGATGGTTGGACGCTGTCATCGATGCAACCAATATGGATTTGACCAAACTCCGGGAGGCAGTGGAAGATAGGAAGTTAGGAAGGCTTGGCGAGCTCTGGTCCAGGGGGTCACGAAGAGTCGGACACGACTGAACAACTGAACAACACCACCACAGACTTAGAACACCAGTTCAGAAGTAGCCCAGCAATACTGGGAGTAGAGAGGGCATACCTGCATTGTGCAGCAAGTAATAGTGAAGGAGTGGAGCTTGTAGAGAGAAGGCCCTACTACTTAAAACATTGTCCTTTTTCCTTCAGTGAATTTTTCAGGGATAAATCCACAGCCCTCCTTTTTTTCCTTTTCTTTTGGCTGCAGTCAGCGCAGCTGCAATGTGGGAGAAGCTGTGGGGTTGGCCATGTGTGGCTTCTTTTTTCCCCCTGTTAATAGCCACAGCATGGGGGTTTGTGACTGTCCCAGTGAGCTCAATCTTCTGTAAAACAAAACAGTTATGAAACCGGAGTATCCTCTTAATGTACCCTTAATGAACACCGGATGCTTAACCCTTGACTGACCAGTAGCAGTAGATATTATATTTGTCTGAAAAGCACGACCTTAAGAAACGTTTTATTGTTCAGAACACTAAATGTTGTGCTTCACATTAAGTTAGCATCATTATGAACCAACCAAAACTGTACAAAAATGGGGACAACAATGCCCAAAGTTAGAAACACTTTCCCTACTTCAGATGAGAATTAAAAGCAATCAGTGGGAGGTATAGAGAAGGTGAACCGGAAAGGACTGGAGATTTTAAGTATGTCTGATCTGCATTTTGTTGTACAGGGGTACCTTGTATAAAGGAATTAATTTGCTCCAAATGAAATTATGTTAAGCAAAATTTCCTTTATTCAAATTTCCCATAGGAATGCATTGAAAACAGAGTACAGTGGTACCTCGGATAATGAATTTAATTCGTTCTCCGAGGCAATTTGTTATCCAAAAATTTTTGTTATCCGAAACACAGTTTCCCATAGGAATGAATGGGAAACCAATTAATCCATTCCAGAGCCTAGGAAAATGACCCAGACACCTGTTTCTTTTTGCTCAAAACTCTTTATAAAGCGCACTTTAAAGGTACAGATGTGATGCAGCCCAGGATAACTCTTTTTTACCAATGCATGCTGGAAATTCGTTATCCGAGGCAGCCCACAGAGAAAATTAGTTTTCCGAGGCAGCCCTATACCTGGAAATTGCAATTCGTTATCCGAAAAATTCGTTATCGGGGCATTCATTATCTGAGGTATTACTGTAATCCCTAATCACGACCATTTTAATGTTGTACAGATTTGCCCCATAGGCGATTCTGTTAAGCAAATTTCTCCTATCTCCAGAATTTTTTATGTTGTACCGATTTTATGTTATACAAACCGTTTGTTATACGAAAGTCCACTGTATGCTGTGGCAGAGCAGTGATATGGAAGTCAAACACAGTGGTCTCTTCAGAGGTTGTAGTATTTCATCTTGGGTAGTTCTGGGCTTATTGTTTTTGTTTTGAGGCCTCTCTACCTTCATCTGTTTGTTCTTTTTTTTAAAAGCTTCACACATTTTCAGACATTCGTAGAATCATCATAGAATCATAGCATCACTGTAGGGTTGGAAGGGACCTTGGAGGTCTTCTAGTCTAACCCCTTGCCCAAGATGGGAGGCCTCATATCATCCCAGACTGATGGCTGTCCAATCTTTTCTTTAAAACCCCCAGCAATAAGGCACCCACCACATCAGGAGGCAAGCTGTTCCACTGTTGAATGGCTCTCACCGTCGGGAAATTTCTCCTGATTGCCAGGTTGGCTATCCCTCTGAGGAGTTTCCACCCATTGGTTCTTGTCATATGCTCAGATGCAACTCAGAATAAATCCATGCCCTCTTCCCAGTGACAACCCTTCAGGTAATGGAAGACTGCTATCGTGTCTCCCCTCAGTCTTCTCTTAGTCAGGCTAAACATGCCTCATTCTTTTAGTCATTCTTCTTACAATTTAGCACCCCTTTCATTTGGAAACCTCTGTATTGTATACATCAGCTCAGTTTTCACACAATATAGTTCCTATCCCAGCTGAAATCATCTGGTTTAATGTTTATTATAAAACCAGAACTGGGCATCCAAGCTGACGGTTATACCGTATGCCCAGGCCCTATTCTGGCCTTGCTTGCATTGCCATTTGATTTCTCACTTTTTAAAAACCCAGAATGAACCAGAGATACAGAATCTCCTTTCTCACTGTTGGGATCATTCTGCGAAAAGAACTAGGCCTTGTCCTATCTTTCATTTGTGTAACAGCCAAAGCATAGGCAGCAACCAGGAAATCTGCAAGGGAGGCTGGGACCAGGGTGTTTCCAGCAGCCAAACGCATGGTCAGTCCAGTCCAGGTTCAATAGACATAGAAAGAGTTGTGAGCCAGTCCAAAGTCACGATGCACACAAATGCAGTCTGACAGGAAGGAGGACACAAACAGGAAGACTTACAGGGCCACGGGGTCCTTGAAAGGATCAAGGTAGCAGGGCCAAAGCTTCAAGAGTCAGAATTCTCAGGTTGCTGATGCAAGGAACAGGGAGTGTCGGCTACTAGGTTTATGCTAGTAGTGGATTCTCCACTGAGAATTCCACCCTCACCACATCTACCTATTTTGTCTCAGGCCCTCTATCTGTGTTTCTAAATCCAACAAGCCAGCGGGGGACTCTCCCTTACCATGGTTTTCAGAGTAGGATAAAAAGAGGATTCAAAAGATCTGCTGTGGAGTACCATTTCATGCATAATCATTTCAGATCTCTCTCTCTCTCTCTCTCTCTCTCTCCCCTCACCCCCAGCCCCCACTCTTGAGTATGTGTGTGTGCACATGTCGGCGCATGTGTGCTTGCGCGATCTCCAAGTGTGTTAGAAATCATTGTTCTCTGTTAGCCGGGCTGGCGGTAGGACTGAAATAGTAAAGTCACTTGTGCCTTTGAGCTGTGCATCACAGCGCCCTTTGGAGAGCCATTTCATACAAAATTTGAAGCCTGTGTTTATTGCCCATTAAAGCAACCTTTATTTTATGGCAAATGTTGCAGTAATTGCCTTTTACGGAGAGCACTTTGTAACACACATGCACCGTTGAAAGAAAACCACTCTGGTATTGTCTATCGGGACTTAATGGCGCAATTAATTTTACTCCATCTGTTCCTGAGACTTTAAAGGAAAATGGATTTTTTTTTTCCCGAGCACACTTTAATGAAGAAGATAAAGCGGCCCCGGCTGGTATCCCACCGGCTCAGTGCAGTAAGTTCAGATTATTGCTCAGTCTGTCAGAATAGGCTGTGTCCCTCGGCCGCCGCCGCCGCGAGCAGCCCTCGCTGGCCCCTTGCCGCGCCATTCCCGATGACATACTGCCAGCCGGCTTCCACAAAAGCGCGATTAAAATGTCAGCATCGGATGAAGAAGGGGACTGGGGAGGTCCGTGGGGACAAACTGTGTTCGGTATGAGTTAATACTTCGTGGCGGGGCGTCAGCGTCGGGCTGCTCCTGCTGTTCCTGAAGGCACACGAAGAGGGGACAAGTAAGCTGGTTCCAAAGGATGCCCAGAGCTGCAGACTTTTTTTTTCTGTGCTGGGCATAACACGGCACAGGGCAAGGCCTGCATTGCAGAGGTGGACGGACACTTGACATTACCCCACTCTGACATCATCGCTGAAACACCATTAAGCAATGGGCTGTTATGTCCTGCACAATTCTTCATCAGATGGAGCACTTTAAGATGATGGGAGTCCTGTGTCCAGTTCTGTGCACCTCAATTTAAAAAGGATGTTGGCAACCTTGAGCGGGTACAGAGGAAGGTGACCAGGGTGGTTGAAGGTCTGGAAGAAATGTCTTATGAGGAAAAGCTAAAACATTTGGGGCTCTTTAGTCTGGAAAACAGGCACCTGAGGGCGGATATGATTGAGACGTACAAAATACTGCAGGGCATGAGTCAAGTGGATAGAGGGACACTCTTCTCCCTCTCACAAAATACCAGAACTTAGGGGACATCCACTCAAATTGAGGGTTGGGAGAGTAAGAACAGACCAAAAAATATTTTTTTTACCCAGTGTGTTGTTAGTCTGTGGAACTCCCTGCCACAAGATGTGGTGATGGCATCTGGCCTGGATGGTTTCAAAAGGGGATGGGACAGATTCCTGGAGGAAAAGTCCATCATAGGTTACAAACCATGATGGAGATGTGTAATCACCAGGCTTAAAACCAGGGTACTTCAAGGGCCAGATGCAGGGGAGTGGTATCAGGAGACAGAGATCTAGTCTTGAGAGCTTCCGGACGCATCTGGTGGGGCTACTGTGAGATACTGGAAGTTGGACTAGATGGGCCTTTGGCCTGATCCAGCAGGGCTCTTCTTATGTTCTTAAGTTGGTTTCCTTTACTTCTCACCTCATTTGTTTAGCTGTATCTTACCTGAGGACAGGACCTGTAGATTTTAAAAAGGTTACATAACTTTCCCCACCTACCCAATTGATCTAATAAAGGTGTTACTTCAAGAAAGATATACTATATGGGCTTTCGGGGAGGGGCATGTGAAGTAAATTCAGCTACGTTTTTGGGGTGGCCATAAAAAATGCAAATGGAAGACTGATCTATAGGTGATACCTTTATAGGCCACTAATAGTTTCACCTATAGGTATCACCTATAGCCTAGTCTTGCATTTGTTTTTTGGTAGGGATATTGTTTGTTGTTGTTGTTGTATCATTACTGTCATGACCGATTCTTTGTGACCCCATCTCCATGGAGTTTTCTTGGCAGGAATACTGGAGTGGTTTACCAGTTCCTAATCCAGGCACCTACAGCCCCTGGTATTCCCTGGTGGTCTCCCAACCAAGTCCTAGCCAGGCCCAACCCTGCTTAGTTTCCGAGACCAGGCAAGATGAGATGTGCTCAGGGCATCTAGGCAGCAGTGGCGTAGCTATGGGGGGGGGGCAAGTGGGGACCTCTGTCCCCAGGTGCAGCATCTGGGGGCACCAAATTGGGTGTCAAACAGCTCCCAGCCCATGAGCTACAGGAAGGCATGTTATGGGTGATCTACCAGGGCTGGCGTGGAGGGCTCCCCGGCCACCACTGCCACCTTCTACGTGGCACCACCTTATCCCCTCCCCATCCCTTGGGGCGTGCAGAAACTGATTCTGTCTCTAGGCACTGAAAACCCTAGCTATGCCTTTGCTAGGCAGCTCATACAATGGAGTTTCTGATGCCATGTTGCACTCATCATAAGGATGGTCGTAATCATCCATTGGTGTCATAATTATATTTTAATAAACCAATAATTTAAAAAAAATAAATCCTTGTGCCTGATGGCTGGATAGTTCAGTGAGTTGGGTTTGTATCTGTCTAACTACCTACCTCTTCAGGGCATCTTGGATGTCATCAGTCAAGGCAGTCTTTTTTGTGGGGGGAGGGAATTCATCTTTGGTGTGATGCAATGATTCCCTAAGCCAGTGTTGGCGAACCTATGGAATGGGTGCCAAAGGTGGCACTCGGAGCCCTTTTCTGTGGGCACCCAACATCGTCCCTTCATAGCCACCTATATTTGGGTTAAATTGCTGTATTGGCACTTTGCAAAAAATTAGTGGGTTTTGAATCACGGTTTGGGCACTCGATCTCTGAAAGATTCGCCATCACTGCCCTAAGCCCTGCTAGAGAAGAAGCTGAAAGAGCTTCCACCAAGTCATTGGGTCATGCACTAAAATGCCTCATGTCTGTGCCTGCACACACCCAGTTCCAGGGAAAGGAGATTGCACTTATTGGGCCGCAGGTGTTAATTCTCACTCCTGTCCCTCATGGTTATTAGCCAATGATAAGCAGGGCAAATGTAAGGTCCCATCTCCTGCTAGTAGGTCAGAAGTGGCAGGATCGAAAGCTCCTTGGAGAGAAGGAAATTATGCAGTTTAGTGCCTACTTCTCAGAATATGACCTGCTTCTTTTTAAAAAAAAAATGATTTTAAAGACTCTACAGATACCAAGAAAGGAGGGTACCGGAGGGCAGCAGGGAAGCATATCTGAATTTCAATGCTGCATTTTACCTCCTTGAAGTGGAAGGCAATCAGAGTCATCCGGTGATTATCTGAATAATCAGCATCCGGGGCTGTCTGTTGTTTGAAAGGGGCGCAGGCAGCAAGCTGTAGCTGTGCATGGAAGAGTTCATCGTTTGTCTGGAGCATCACGTAACTCTTTTTCTTTAGCATCACGGTGCAGTGTCAGTTTAAAGCCCATGATTTTTAGGTGACTTTTGCATTATGGACCTCCGAGCAGCGAGAAAGGAAAGGAAAAGAAACCTTACTCAGCAGCAAATCCAGCAACACACAATCAGTGGTAGGTATCTGTAGCTGCCGTGGACTACAATGGCCATAATGCTTTACGATTGGTTGTGTTATTAATGACTTCGAAGAAGGAATCGAGAGTATGCTGATTAAATTTGCAGATGATACCAAATTGGGAGAGGTGGCTAATTCCCTAGAGGATAGGCTGAAAACGCAAAATGACCTTGACAGAGTGGGATGCTGGGCCAAAGCTAACAGAATTTCAACAGAGAGAAATGTAGGGTCCTGCACAGAAAAAAAATGAATTGCACAGATATAGGATGGGAGACACCTGGTTGGAGAATAGTACCTGTGAAAGGGATCTGGGAGTCTTGGTGGACCACAAATTGAACATGAGTCAGCAGTGTGACGCGGTGGCCAAGAAAGCCAATGAGATTCTTGGTTGCATCAACAGAACCATAGTATCTAGAGCAGGGGTGCCCAAACTTTTTGTAAGGAGGGCCAGATTTGGTGGCTGAGAATGTGTCAGGGGCCGGTTGTTCCCCGACCCTGCCACCCCACTGCAAGCCCCACCCACTGACCCATAAGCCCCACCCACTGACCCCTTGCAACCCCGCCTGCAGGAAGGGAGGGAGGGAGAAAGGAAGGTGGGGACCAAAGGAAGCACAGGGAGCCATGGCCACCGTAGGGGAATGTGTGGGTGAAGGAGGGGGAGGGCGGGGAGGGCCACTCAGAATGGCCTGATGGGTCGGATTTGGCCCCTGGGCCAGACTTTGAGCAGGCCTGATCTAGAGCAAGGGAGGTGATAGTATCACTCTATTCTGCTCTGGTCAGACCCCAACTGGAGTACTGTGTCCAGTTCTGCACACCTTAATTTAAAAAGGATGTGGACAACCTTAAATGGGTCCAGAGGAGGGCGACCAAGATGGTTAAAGGTCTTAGGGAATGTTTAGCCTTACAAAAAGAAGGTTGAGAGGGGATACGATAGCCATGTCTGAATATTTGAAAGGATGTCACATTGAAGAGGGGACTGGTTTTTTCTGTGGCTTCAGAGACTAGGACTCGGAGCAGTGGTTTCAAATGGCAGGAAAAGAGATTCCATTTAAACATTTCGAAGAACTTCATGACACTTTGAGCTGCCCAATAGTGGGATATGTTGCCACAAAGGAGGGTAGTGGAGTCTCCTTCTTTGGAGGTTTTTAAGCAGAGGCTGGATGGCCATCTGTTTGGGGGGTGCTTTGATGGGGGTTCCTGCATGGCAGGAGGTTGGACTAGATAGCCCTTGAGGTCTCTTCCAACTCTACGATTCTATGATGTCTAGGGACTGTAAATATATATTTGGAGGGATCAGGCTGCAGTTTCCTTCACATCAGAAGCATTCACAATTGGACTTCACCGAGTCTCAGAAATTCTGCTTCATTGCTACCCTAACAGAGGTTGACTTGTGCCGTTTAGCTTTTTCTGAGAACCAAAGTGGCCTACACACCAACTGAGAGGGGCACCCTGATAGATAATACTGTACTTTAAAAATTGGCTTGATTTGTCTTTTTTAAGCTGTTGTACCACTTTAATTTAATCTGCTGATTTGCTGTTAAAAGGACTATGATGTCATCTGCTCTCAGCCAACATCAGTGACTTAAGAAAGCTCTATATCAGTGGTTTTCAACCTGTGGGTCCCCAGATGTTCCTGGACTGCAGCTCCCAGAAACCCCTTCCAGTACAGCGAGTAGTGGAAGCTTCTGGGAATTGCAGTCCAGCAACATCTGGGGACCCACACGTTGAGAACCACTGCTCTATATCCTTTCCTTTCCGGAGGGACAAGCGGTGCTAAGTGCCAACTCATTTCTTTGCACTTAACTTTTTGTTATTCAGCCCGTAGCCTTGATCTTGGGAGTCAGCTGCAGGCATAATGTGCGGGGTTGCTTTGTCTGGCCACATTTCCGGGCAATCTTGTTGATGTTGTACTACCCTTTGCTTTCTTGTACCGTAACTTGACTGTGAAGCTTCTCCATCACCCAGGTGAGGTTATCTGGAAGTTGAGTCATGGGAACTGAACATTGATCCCCAGACAAATCAGAAGCACATCACACCTCCACCCAGAAGGCCACAGCTAATGATCCATACTTAATGGGTGTTGGGAAGGGTTGCATAGGTGGGTCTTTCACACACCCGTCCATTGTACAGTGGACCCTCGTATAACAAACAGTTCGTACAACATAAAAAATTCTGGAGATAGGGGAAATTTGCTTAACAGAATCGCCTATGGGGTGAATCCGTACAACATAAAAATCGTTGTGATTAGGGATTACTCTGTTTTCAATACGTTCCTATGGGAAATTTGTACAAAGGAAAATTTGCTTAATATAATTTAATTTGGAACGAATTAATTCCTTTATACAAGGTACCGCTGTATATTTAATGAGCCTATCCAGGCCACTGTCCACCTCATGAACCTATTCAGACCCAGGGTGATGGGAAACCAAGGTGAACTATAAATTGGAGGCCTTGCCACTAACTTTCCTCAGGCTGACAAAGCTGCTTCAATGAGCAGCAAAACATTTCGACCTCACAATGATTCTAAGTCCAGGTGCCGTGACTCAATCTTGGTATTCTTCCAGAATTTTCTCTCTGCAGGGAAAATTTGCAGCACCGTATGTGGCATATCTGGGGGGGGGGGTTTCTGGCTCTCGACTAGCCATTGGTGTGAGGAGGTCATGGTCAAATTATGATTTTAGTTGTTTGCCGTTGCTTAAAATTTGCTCTCTCTCCCCCCCACCACCCTGGAACTTCGAAAGATCTCTGAGGCGGCCTATACGTGCAACATAGATTTGGGTGTGAAGAAGCGTTTCCCTCTGCCAAGTTGTTTGCAGCAATGTCAAATGAACTTTTCAAAGAGTTATGAAGCCATTGGCATTAGAGTATTGCACACATGCCTGTTTCCAATCACTCACAGGGAGTTATTTTGTAGTTAACCCCCATAAAGGACTGTGCCGCGGAAGCAACGCCTGTCAGATACGCATTATTTAGAAGCCGTTCTTATGATTTTATAGCCTGTCCTTGACAGCTAAGGAAAAAAGCTAAGCACTTTAATCTCGGTTTCCCTTTCGTTTTCAGCACAAGAGCGGCCTATACCGGGGCTTTTGATTAATATGGAACAGAAACGCAATTCTCTGTAAAAATGTGCTGTCCTATTGGAGGCATGGGAAACAAACAACACCACAATGGTTTAAATCTCGGTCCATTGTGTTATATAGAGATCATAAATAATGGAGAGGAGGCAGATATTGCTGCAGACTTCATCTACATAACACATCTGAGCTCTCTATAATGTGTTCAACTTGTCACTTTTAGTACAGATGCAAGGCTATAAAGCTAACATACTCATTAAGCAAACTTCCACGTGACTTTTCAAAAATCTGTAACTCTTGAATGTGGGGAGATTAAGAGAAAGAGAGTTGCCATCAGTGAATTGTGTCCACCACATACGCCTGCCTACTAAAACCTTAGAGATCTAAATATAATCGGGGGAGTACAGTAATAACGAATGTCCCTGATAACAAATTTTTCGGATAACAAATCACAATTTCCAGGTATAGGGCTGCCTCGGATAATGAATTTTCCCTATGGGCTGCCTCAGATAATGAATTGCAATTTCTAGGTATACGGCTGCCTCAGATAACAATTTTTTTCTATGGGCTGACTCGGATAACAAATTTTCCTATGGGCTGACTCGGATAACAAATTTTCCTATGGGCTGCCTTGGATAATGAATTTTCCCTATGGGTTGCCTTGGATAACGAATTTCCAGCATGCATCAGTAAAAAAGAGTTATCCCGGGTGGCATTGCATCTGTACTTTTAAAGTGCACTTTATAAAGAGTTTTAAGCAAAAAAAACAGGTGTCTGTGTCTTTTTCCTAGCCTCCGGAATGGATTAATTCCTATGGGAAACTGCGTTTCTGATAACGATTTCTTTCGGATAACAAATTGCCTCGGAGAACGAATTAAATTCATTATCTGAGGTACCACTGTATTTTACAGGTAGTGGAAATTGGAACAGAAGGGATGCCCTTTCTTTAGGATACTACCCTTTGCTCTGCCCTAGCTCTGGTATTTTGTGAGAGGGAGAAGAGCGTCACTCTCTCCCCTCTAGCTTCCTAAATGTTGCTTAATGGTTCAATGGGGAAGTCATCTAGGGCAACATTAACCTTTCCGTCTTAGGAGGCCTCACGATGCGCCTGTTTTTCCTACATTACCTGCACGCACGCGCACAGGATCCGTGTTTTTTTACGCTTCCACATTACTGGGAAAAGAGGGGAGGCTGCCGGGCAGCATTTGACCAGGAGTGATGTCACTGGGGCAAGCAGATCCAAGGAGGAGGTCTGCAGAGCAGCATCTCCTGAACTCCTTGCTGTTTGCCAGATGGCATGGTGCAAGAACAGCCTTTCAGAATTAATAACTACTTCTCTCTGGAGGGAAAACTTCATTCAGGAACCGTTTCACATCTTGGCAGGAGTGTATTTTTATGTTTAGCATTTTCGAGCCGCTTTGGCTCCCAAACAGGATATAAACTGCACTCTGAAGGAAGGTTACATTTTTAAAAAATTGATGATGTCTCTCTCTCTTTCTCCCCCCTCTCTCTCCTACACCCATCAAGACACTTTATTTGGGCTCCTAATAGTGCAGATTTTAATCGAGAAATTATGGTAACTCGTATGTGCATTTTGAGAGTATATCACTGCCACAGTTAATTAACAGTTATTAGCATCGGCGTAGTGCGCCGCATTATGTGTCACAAATCATTGCGTCTCCCTGTGCAGCTACAGCAATTAAGAACTCCATCGCACCTTCTGTATAGTCATTTGGTTCGCGTCCAGGTCTTTTCAAAACTGGAAATTGCTAATCAAATCATTTCTGCTCTGTGCTTTGGTATCGTTTATTCTCTCCTTAATGAGGTGAGACGCTCTCGCGCTCTCTCCCTTGCTCTTAGTCTGTTTCCCAACCCTCCTTTCCCCCTGGCCCTTAGTAGAGGCATTGGTGCATCTAACCCATTTCACACATCTCATGCTTTAGAGAGGTGATAATGAACTTTCGGGAAGAATTGAAAGCTCTGGCATGGCTTCCTTTCCCCCTCCTCCTTTTTTTTTTCCTTTCCAATCCTTTCCTTCCTGCTTTCCTGTGTGTGTGTGTTGTGTCATTACAGTTGTGACCGACTCTTCGTGACCCCATGTCCATGAGGTTTTCTTGGCAGGAATATTTGAGTGGCTTGCCCGTTCCTACTCCAGGCGCCTACAGCACCTGATATTCCCTGGTTGTCTCCCATCCAAGGACTAACCAGGGCCGCCCCTGCTTAGCTTCCGAAATCAGGCAAGATCGGATGTGCTTAGGGCACCTAGGCAGCTCCTGCTTTCCTACCCCACAGTAAAGTCTTTCCTCTCATGCTGTCAGATGATTGCAATCTGAAACTGTAAAATACATTGTCAAACGTACACGTTTGACTTGCCAGTATCATCAGCCAAGACTGTGGGGATGGCATCTGGCCTGGATGCCTTCAAAAGGGGATGGGACAGATTCCTGGAGGAAAAGTCCATCACAGGTGACAAACCATGATGATGTGTAATCTCCAGGCATAAAACCGGGGTATTTCAAGGGCCAGATGCAGGGGAGTGGGTATCAGGAGACAGAGATCTAGTCTCATGCGCTCCCAGACACATCTGGTGGGGTCACTGTGAGATACAGGAAGGTGGACTAGATGGGCCTTTGGCTTGAACCAGCAGGGCTCTTCTTAGGTTCTCATGCTTTTAGAGTTTGACAAAACACTTTTAAGTCATGCATAATAGTAATGGTAGGTTTGTACCTTGAGTCACGGAGCATCATCTTACTCGTGTTTTCCCTCCCTCCATGACTCACTCTGTCTCTGTCACTCTCTTTCATGTTCACACATGATAGTCTTGCAAGAACAGTAAAGAATTACTGTATTCTCATCATCATAGAATCATCGTAGGGTTGGAAGGGACCTTGGAGGTCTTCGAGTCCAACCCCCTGCCCAGGGCAGGAGACCTCACCCCATCCTGGACAGATGGCTGTTCAATCATTTCATGGAAACCTCCAGTGTTGGGGCACCAACAACACTGGGTGGCAAGCTGTTCCCATTTAATAGCTCAATTTAAACATTAGGAAGAACTTCCTGATGGCTAGAGCTGTTTGGCAGTGGAAGATGCTGCCACGCAGGGTGATGGATTCTCCTTTGGAGGTTTTTAAGCAGAGGCTGGATGGCCATATGTCAGAAATACTGTGATGGGGGTTCCTGCATGGCAGGGGGTTGGACTGGATGGTCCTTGAGGTCTCTTCCAACCCTATGATTCTATGATTCTATGGCTCTTACCATCTATCTATCTCATCCAAGCCAAACTATAACGCTACTACTAACTTCAGCAGGAGTTATGGATAGGAGAAGAATAGGATTATGGCACATTAAAGATTAACAAGCATTAACTGGTACAAGCTTTTGTGTTCAACAGCCCACGCATTTAGATGTTTGGCTGTTCCCTTCTCCTGCAATAAAAATATCTAGAGAAGTGGTTTTGTTAGTCGGCTTTGGGGAAGGAACCGAGAAGTATCAGAAGACTTGGATTGGACTCTATAAACTTAAAGATTCAATAACGTTTGTTAATCTTTACATTTTCACAAGACTTGGGATTTTGTTGCAACAGACAATGGACTAAAAAGCTTACCTCTCTATTTAACCCCTTTGGTTTCTCCTTATTGTACATGCGCTCACACGGGCACATGCTACACCCAGGCACAATTTTTCTGCTACATATATTTTTGAAATCTGACTTTGTCCAAACACAGTCTTGTGCTGGAAGCATAAAAAGGCAATTTAGTCCTCCAAGGATTAAAAGCTCATGTTAAATTGAACACTGCATTTGGCATAAACATTAAAAATTGACAGAACACCCCACACATTAACTGTGTGCAGTGCTTCATAATTAGCATTTAACAGTAAAACATCATTTCCTTGCTGTTGCATGCTTCCTCATTTATATTGCATTTATTAAAATGTGAATGCAGAGAGGGGACGTCGGTAACAGACTTGCATTTCAGAACTGTGGCTTGTTTGTGTGATTCACACCATGACATGCGGATAAAAAAATGTCAAGAAAAGCGTAGCAAAATGATTTGGCAGCCACTAAACACTAATGGATGCAGTTCATTTGTAATGTGGCAGAAACAGAAATTCATACAGATTCATGTAATTGCAGTAGCCATGCCATCCTGGGCCTGATCTCATCAGATCTCGGAAGCTAAGCAGGGTCAGGCCTGGTTAGTACTTGGATGGGTGACCACTTGGGAATACCAGGTGCTGTAGGCTAGGCAACAGACCCTGTGACAGGCTGGATGAGCTCCCCCCCCCCCAAAAGTTGCACCAAAACAATAGATCTGTCTAGTGGACCCCACCACCAAGTGAGACAAACACTGAAGAAGAAGAATTTATTTATTTATTTATTTATTTGTAGTATTTATAGACCGCCCATCTTCTAGACGGAACTCTGGGCGGTTTACAAAAGGATAAAACAGCAATAAAAACAGCAAAAAGAGCCAAGACAAGAACAACAACAACAACAAAAAAAAAAGATAAAGTGAAGAGAGCCTCCAAAAAGGCAGTGTGGGCGGCAAGGGAAAAAATAAAAATAAAAATAAAAATTAAGTAGGAAGAAGAAGAGGAGGAGGAGGAGGAGGAGTCACTGAGCCCAAGTTCTGCCACCGCAAGAAAACCAGTTAAAGGCGTCTGATAGCTGGCCATTCCATCCTTGGAAACCTACAGCAAAAGAGGGTCCACATCCCTCCAAGGCAGTCCGTTCCACAGACAGATTGTCAGGATAGTCCATGTGGCAGGCCTTCAGATATTTGAAGCAAAACAAGTTGAGGAGCCGTGTAGCCATCACAAAAAGCAAATACCAAAGTGGAACAGGTGATGTTTGAAGGTGACTTTGGTATGACTTCTCCTTCCTTCCTTCCTTCTCCATGTTAAACATATCCAGCTCCCTCAAGCTTTCTTCCCATGTTTCATTCCCAGACCTTGTACTATCTACCCTGTTGGTCGCCCGTGTTTGTTTCAGACTTGCAATTTTTGTAAATAATAATAATAATAATAATAATAATAATAATAATAATAATAATAATAA
>JAHTLZ010000038.1:5528228-5567019 GCA_023846285.1 Phrynocephalus versicolor | reverse complement strand
AATAATAATAATAATAATAATAATAATAATAATAATAATAATAATAAAAAGGTGGGGGGAGTGCCAAAGTGATTTGGCTCAGCATCCAGCCTTGGCCCAGCCCTAAATCTCCACCCCACTTTTCCTCTTTTAGCTTGGCAAAACAGGAATCCTTGAGCTAGCAGCCTAGCGATGGAAATTGTACTCCCTTTCCCTCCCCACCCCTTTTTCATTGCTTTGGTTATTTGTAATCTTTTCTTGCTGTCTTTGCAAAACTAGAAACACTTTGTAATCCCTCCCTTTTATCCAGAACAGATTGCAGTTTGTAGCCGAGGCCCGTAAACTGCAGGTTCAAAGAAATCCAAAATGAATTAGCATAAAGACTGAAGTTTTCGGTTAGGAAAACAGCACGTCAGTTGCTCTGCAAAGCAATTTTTGGAGGGCAGAGTTTGGGCGGGGGACATTTCAGACTGAAACGAAAACGATGAAAACATTTTTACATTTTTTCTCCTTTGCCAGTAAGCAGGCTTATGAGCGTTGCTGGAACTTGTCCGTTCCTGGATCATTCCCCTTCAGCTGAGTCCGCACATGGTGGGAGTGCGGGATACATCCTACCTAGGTGGTTACTTCACGTCCTTCCTCTAGCCGAGGTGAACTTGCCTCCGTGTTGAAATCGGTTTTCAACACAGATTGAGAAGTGGATTGAAAATATTCCCGAGCTCCAGGACGGGAATCTCTCACCCCGCTTGGAGCGCAGTTCAGGGGGCATGGTCGGGGTGAACTCGGATTGACCCCACAAGGACGTGAGGTTCTGTTCCTTTGAACTCGGATTGACCCCACAAGGACGTGAGGTTACGTTCCTTCGAACCGGTCTCTAGCTGGGCCGCGAACTGCAGTGAGAGGGACGTGAAGTATCAGCCCTAGAGTATCATCTAGGACAGTGATGGCAAACCTTTTGGAGACCGAGTGCCCAAACTGCGATTCAAAACCCACATATTTTTCGCAAAGTGCCAATATGGCAATTTAACCTGAATACGGTGGTAACCCAGGTTACAAATGCTTCAGGTGCTACCCTTAGGGAAAGCGATGCAGGCTTTTGAATTTCCCGCGGCCCCAGCACCCTCAAGGTGGCTGCGGGAAATTCGAAAACCTGCTCTTCGATCCTCGCTTTCCCAAAGAGTAGCACCCCATCTGCCTCTCTGCCCTGGCCAGAGAACCGGATGGGGTGCCACACTGTTGGGAAAGCCAAGGGGAGTGACCGCAGCTTGTGGGCTCGGTCATAGCCCTAGTTCAATCTCCAGCTACGCCACTCTGGGCATCCCAAAAGCGATGCAGCTGAAGAATAAACTGGGGCTATGAACGAGTCCACAAGCCGCTGCCTCCCCTTCCCCCGGCTCTCTGCGCAACGTACACTGGCGTGCTACAAGCAGAGGGTGAAATGCCGTGGCTGTGAGGAGATGATGTCGCATACCCACAGAAAGAGCTCTGTGTGCCATCTTTGGCACCTGTGCCATAGATTCGCCAACACTCATCTAGGATGTGGCATAGTCTTAGATCAAATATTTTAAAGAGAGATGTGGTTAAACGCTTGTACTGCAGGTAAACTGTGCTCACAACCTGGGGTTCAATCCCAGGTAGGAGGCTCATGGTTGATTCAGCCTTCCATCCTTCCGAAGTCAGTAAAATGAGTACCCAGCTTGCTGGGGGGTGGGGGCAATGTGTAGCCTGCATTACTGTAATTAAAAACTGTAAACCCCCCAGAGACTACTTGAAGTGGTATGGGGCGGTATGTAAGCAGATCACTTTGCTTTCGCTTGCTTGATAATGTATTTCATTTTAAAGGTTTTTTTTTAAAAAAAAAAAATGCCAAATTCAGTGTCTTGTAGCTGACTTTCTCTGAGAAATCTTAAAGAGTAATAGAAATAGAAAGGAATTTGAATCTATTTGTATTGTGGTTGGAAGCCTAGCCTGTAAGGAATACTTGGAGTTTCGTTCAGATCACCCTCAAATTCATAACACCGTAAATATTCCATGATGTGTCTGTTGAAACTAATGTGAAAGGCTCCAAAGGAGGGGTGCCCATTTTAATCTGTTAGAGCAAGATGAATATATAGTCTTGAGACACTTGAAGATGAACTAATTTTATTTGGCTTTCATCAGATAAAGATTTCATCAGTTATACATTTATTACATAGAATGTCATGGTTTTGACCATACAGCAAATGCTGTAGGAGCCAATGGTGATCATTCTTTTGTTGTCCAAAGCCCAGATCAACAGCCAACAAATTGCCTGTATTATAGGGCTGCAGTGAAGAATGAGACAGAAGAATTGCATCCTAGGATTGTCCATAGAAATTGTGGAACAGGGAGTGTCACCGGCTTATGCTTGGAAAATGGCTGTGGAGCATTTTGAAACTTCACAGTATAGGATGGGTAGGAAAAGTTGTTTATTGAGATGGTCTGTTGGTAGGAGTTCAAAATTTGTTGACTGGTTCCAATGGCTTGTCACATGGGAGAGGCATTTTCCCAATATACTTACCATGGCTGGATTGAATCATAGAATCATCATAGGGTTGGAAGAGACCTTGGAGGTCTTCTAGTTCAACCCCTTGCCCAAGGCAGGAGACCTCATACCATCCCGAATAGATGGCTGTCCAATCTTTTCTTGAAAACAGTTTGCGATGGGGCACCCACAACATTGGGAGTCAAGCTGTTCCACTGGAACAGTGGCTTGTGAAAATCAACTCCAAGGTCTTGCCTCAGCTGTTATATGGAATTCCAGTTTGAATCCAAGGCTTTCATCCAAACATCAAGAGTGGTCTACAATGTGAGATAGGTATTTTTTTCAATTGAACATACTGCCTATCTACATGGCTTCAGATACTGGATCAAAGTGTTATATGCTGATATTTCTGCAGCATATCTGCATCTTATGCAGAAAGATGTTTACACTTGCTCCTGGTTAAAAACCTTTCCAATGGAACTGCATTTCTTAGGCCTATCAATGTATTTCTTCCACATTTATGAGCTGAAGACAGTTAAGTGTGTCATTGAAAAGCAAATTAAGGCTATCGATTTCCAGTACTCAACAGAGAATGCTCGCAAAATCAGCTCACCCATGCATTTCTGTTTAAACTTTGAATTTCACCAAAGTGCTAGGTATTTGGAAAACTTGTCCATCTCGTATCAATGGATCTTTTCAAGAGCGAGATTTAACTGTCTTCCATCTGCAGTTTTAGAGGGTCGCTATTACGGTGTACCATATGAAAATTGATTATGGTGTACCATAAGGAAATCGACTATGATAAAGAAACTGAAACATTGCAACGTGTAGAGTAGAAGATTTGCATAATTTTCTAGCCTTGATGCCTTCAAAATGGGATTGGACAGATTCCTGGAGGAAAAGTCCATCACAGGTTACAAGCCATGATGGAGATGTGTAATATCCAGTCTTGAAACCGGGGTTCTTCAAGGACCAGAAGCAGGGGAATGGTAGGAAGAGGTAGATATCTAGTCTCATGCACTCCTGGACACACTTGTTAGGGCCACTGTGAGATACAGGAAGCTGGACTAGATGGGCCTTTGGCCTGATCCAGCAGGGCTCTTCTTATGTTCTTATGTTCTAACTCTTACATGGCTGAACTGACACTGAACCAGAGGCCCCTGAAGAAAAGAAAAATTAAGAAATGCCACAAATGAGAGATGCTTCGGTTTTACATAATTCTCAACCAAATTGTGGGGGGAGGGAATGATCAAACTGCATTATTTAGAGGGCACATGGCGAGCCATAGATATTGTGACGAGCATAGGCTTTCATACATTGCTATTTGAAGGACTCAAAGTTAGGGAATAGACTGGCTCTCAGACATACCTCATTCCATCTAGTGTTAAGACAAAATTTGAACTCAGACTGTCAGGGAGAGGCTGGGAAATTCACTGAAGGTCCTGAGGGGTACCATGTGGCCCAAGGTTGCGATTCCTTTACCCTCAGAATGAATTACACAGATACAGGATGGGAGACACCTGGCTAGAAAACAGTACCTGTGAAAGGGATCTGGGAGTCTTGATGGACCACAAATTGAACATGAGTCAGCAGTGTGATGCGGTGGCCAGGATAGCCAATGCGATTCTTGGTTGCATCAACAGAACCATAGTGTCTAGATCAAGGGAAGTGATAGTACCACTCTATTCTGCCCTTGTCAGGCTCCATCTGGAGTACTGTGTCCAGTTCTTTTCTTGAGAGATTGAAATGTTTTGCTGCTCATCCAAGCAGCTTCGTCAGTCTGAGGAAAGCTAGTTGCAAGTCCTCCATTTTAGAGTTCACTTTGACCTCATGGCACTCTGGTCTGAAATGGGCTTATAAGATGAACAATGGCCTGAATAGGCTCGTTAGGTGGACAACAGGCTCATTATGTGAACAATGGCCTAAGTTAAGTGAAAGTCCCACCTTTAACCTTCCCAACACCCATTAAGTATGGGTTGTTACCTGTGGCCTTGGTGGTGGAGGTGTGTGAAGTACAGTATTTTTGATTTGTCTAGGTATTGTTGAAATCACTGCCTGATAAATGGCCTGAGCCTCCCACCTCAATCGAGAGAGGGGTTTTCAATATTCACATGAATAGCTTCAATGACCCCTCTCTCTCAAATCACCTATCTTCTCTGTCAAATATGTGACAGAAACATTGGAGACATTTTTAACTGATATAACATAGATTGTGGGTCCTGCTGGCATTTTTCGTGTATTATATTTGTATTTAAATGTTATTGTTTTAATTGTTTATTAGTATTTTAACATTTTAATTGTTTCTTGATGGTGAGCCACCCAGAGACCTTTGGGTGGTGGGCGGCATACAAGTTGTATGAATGAATGAATGAATGAATGAATGAATGAATGAATGAATGAATGAATGAATGAATGAATGAATGAATGAATGAATGAATGAATGTAGAGGTCTGCACACTCCTCACTGCATTGAACTGCATATACTATATTGCTCCTTTTGTGTTTTGGTGCCGGGTCCTTTGGGTGGACAAGTCTCTGCCTTAGTGTGTTGGTGGGTTTGAAGTAAACAAGGATGTGATGTTTGCCAAAAAATCCTTTTAAGCTTCTCAGACAC
This sequence comes from Phrynocephalus versicolor, assembly GCA_023846285.1. Lineage (NCBI taxonomy): Eukaryota > Metazoa > Chordata > Lepidosauria > Squamata > Agamidae > Phrynocephalus > Phrynocephalus versicolor. The sequence continues at coordinate 5,561,923 of JAHTLZ010000038.1, read as the reverse complement.
TCTAGCCATGTTCTTCCATCGGGTTTGGGTCTCAGGCTGATCCATTGTTCTTCTGGCACACTGCTTTGCTGAAGGCCCACTTTGGATATCCACAGGCCTTAAGTGCTGTCTTCAGGTGCCTGTCTTCCTTCTTCTTGGCTTCTGTGGAGGTGGGGATGCTCTCTGCTCTGTGGTTTAGGGTCCTGATTACTCCTAATTTGTGCTGTAATGGCTGGCGAGAGTCAAACAGTAAGTACTGATCTGTGCGAGTGGATTTCCTGTAAACTTCTACTCCCAGGCCACGGTCAGGTCTGATGATGACTTCACAATCCAGGAAAGCCAGCCTGTTGTCTTGGGTGTCTTCCCTAGTGAACTTAATATTAGGGTCCACCACATTGATGTGGTCTGGTCTGTAAAGGCCTGTATTTCCTGAGTCTTGATTTTCATCCAGGTATCATCTACATACCTGAACCAGCAGGATGGTGTTGTCCCTGGGAAGGTTTTGAGTGCCTTCTCCACTTCTTCCATGTATAGGTTCTCAACAATTGGTGACACTGGGGAGCCCATGGCACAACCATGCTTCTGCCTCTGTACATGAAATATGTGGTGTTCAGACACAGGTCCAGAAGCAGGCATATCTGGTTTGGGTTGAGGCTGCTTCTGGAGGTGAGGGTGCTGCCTTCTCTTAGTCTTCTCTTTACAGTTGTTAGGGCATTGGTGATGGGAATGCTGGTAAAGAGACATAACAATTGACAATAATCATGCTTTGTTCAACTCCACCCTTCCCCCTTTTTCAGCAGAAGGCTTTCTGCACTCATTACAAGGAATTGTACCTCTGAAATGACAAAGGCGTCTCATCTCCTTTTCTGCCAAGCCTTTCAGACCGTACCTTTTTTCGATTTTGGAGAGGCAAAGTGAGGTGTTTATTCATGTCAGTCATTGCCCTGGGTAGGCAGAGGAAGAGGGGGAGGGAGGGAAAATAATGTGCAGGGGAGAGAAAAGAATATTTATACAGTGAGTGGACAGGGGGAAACAGGGAAAGGAAAGGAAGTCAGCCTGGCCATGACTGACCGAGTTTAAAATAAAACATCAAACCCTGGATCAAATATAGCCATGATTGATTGGGAAGTCCACAATGGATGGATTGTTACAATTAACCATGTAACTAACTATGGGACCTTTGGAATGCTTCTCCAAGAATGGTGGTACCACAGGAAACAAACACCCACTCCTCCATGTCAAGAGCCATTCATCATACCCTACATCAAACACTTCTGGTTACCTTGAATCAGCTATGAGGGAGTGGAGGTAAAAAGAGCATCTGGCTGCATGTACTTGGTTAGGCAGCATGAAGTAACCTCCAACAACTCACTTAGACATACAGTGACTTGTTTGATACTCACTTAGTATCTGCGAGAGATTGGCTCTAGGCCACCCTGCGGATACCAAAATCCACGGATAAACACGAACACCCTTTCAGTTCTTCAAAAAATCAAACATACCCCCCCCAAAAAAATCCACAAAAATAATTAAGCATTTTTAAGGGAAGTTTTTTAAACCAACCCCTAGCAGTGGTTTAATAAACTTTGGTGAAAGTGTGGTTCCGGGGGCGTGGTCGACCGGGACACCGATTTGCTTCCCTTCGCGGTTAGGATGTGATCTTTTACTGCGCAGTTCGCTGCAGCAAAACTGCGCAGAAAACGCTGGTAAGACTGCGGCCCTACTGTCTGTAACTAGAGGTCTAGGTCCCAGCAGATGGCCTCCACTTTGATTTTTTAAAATGCCACAAATTGGTCACCGGTAATACTCGATGGGGGCCTATTGCTGTGACCAACCCTGGATAGATCGCATACTATACAGAAAAGCTCTGCTTCTCCCTCCCCCCCCAACATTGAACCAAGTACTACAGGGTAAACATCCACTCAGTCAATATAGGAAGCCATTCTTCTATTCAATTATGTATTAAACATTGCTGAGTCCAAAGCCATTTTAGTAGTGGAAGAAGGGGGGGGTGATTCAGAATCACTCAATCTTATCCACTTTTGTTTTGGCTTCCTAGCTATTGAGCACTTTATTCTAACAATAAACTCCAGGGGCACCATCATTTAAGAAGACTACTGACAAACTGGGCACACCCCAGAAGAAGGGAATCAGGGCAATGTGCCATGCTTGATATAACAACAAGCAACTTCATTTCAAATTTCAGTTGTGCTACTACTAAATCAACCCCGAATGTTCACTGGAAGGACAGATTTTGAAGCTGGGGCTCCAGTACTTTGGCCACCTCATGAGGAGAGAGGGGTCTTTGGAAAAGTCCCTGATGTTGAGAAAGATGGAAGGCAAAAGGAAAAGAGGACGGCAGAGAATGAGATAGTTGGACGGTGTCATTGATGCAACCAATATGGATTTGACCAAACTCCGGGAAGCAGTGGAAGATAGGAAGGCCTGGTGAGCTCTGTTCCATGGGGTCACAAAGAGTCATACATGACTGAACGACTGAACAACAACACTACTAAAATAAAGGCACCAGTCCATCAATGGGTGAGACCGACAGTTTCCCCCGAAAATCTTCCAGAACCATCGATACTGGAAGATGGAGACATGCAAATATCTTTCCAAGACAGGGTGAGCACCTGAAGCTAATGTAACAGGTTAAGTATTTCTTCAGCAGTGAGGTGGGAGCAGTATTGTCGGGTGAGCGGAAGGTCTGAGATGGGACACAAAGCAAAGCTTCAACAAATATCGGCTGGACCTCACTACTAATAACTTCAACAAATAGCGCCCTTTTCCACAACCCCACGTCATCCTGCAAACTTGCCCCAAATGTAGGCGCAATGTCAGGCTAGATTTCGGAGCAGCGCTCTGTACAAATATCTGGACTATCTTTGACACTGGGGGGGGGGCAGTGTGGCGGATTGGAGGTGAAGGTTCTGGTTTCTGCTGCGTGGGATCCCAGCTCCTGGTCATGATGGTCACCAAGCAGAACACCCAGGGGCCTTTGGCGAAATGGGTCGCAGTCCTCGGAAGCCTGAGTCAAATAAACTCTTGCTGGCATCTAAGCGGCCACAAGGGCCTGCAAGTCATTGAGAAGAGCAGTGCAAACACTGAAAAAACGAACATGTCCTGCCCATAAGCTTTCCATCTCTAGCGGATAAAGAAAAGTCAAACAATGGAAAGAAGGGAATGAATGGGAAAGAAACAGAGGGGCAGCTGAAACTTCACTGGAGGATGGATAATAAGAACATAAGAAGACGCCATGCTGGGTCAGGCCAAAGGCCCATCTAGTCCAGTTTCCTGTATCTCACAGTGGCCCCACCAAATGAGTCCGGGAGCACACAAAACTAGATCTCTGTCTCCTGAGACCACTCCCCTGCATCTGGTCCTTGAAGTACCCCGGTTTTAAGCCTGGAGATGACACATCCCCATCCTGGTTTGTAACCTGGGATGGACTTTTTCCTCCAGGAAATCTGGATAGATGGGGCGAAGGGGCCCCTTGCCACGCCAACACCAGGCACCAGGCACCATCCTAAGGTTCAACCCTGCAGGGCTGCAAGTGAAGATGGAGAGAGAGACCAAGCAACGCAACGGAGTCCCGAATCAAGATGCTGGTATTGGTTTGATGGGCTTCCTCTTTGAAACACCCGAATGGCACCGAGGGTGAAGAAAGATGCTCCCGTGTTGAGGCGGCGCCGCTTCGCTTCGGAATCTGGATAGAAAACGGCTCGGCTTCTCCTCCGCATCCTTGATCTGGCGGTGGTCCGGGAGGGGCTGAGTCCTGTAACCTCCCGCCGCTCCGTGATCGCGGTTCTTATCCCATCCGAGACGAGTTCGCCATGGACTGGGACCGCCTTCGCCTGCCGAGGCGCGGACGCGGCGCGGGCGGGGATGCGCGTCGGGGCGGGGCGCTGGGGAGCCGGGGCGGAGGCACCGGGAGCCGGGGCGGGGCTGGCGGGGCCGCGCCGCCGGTTGCGCGTCGGGGAGGCGGCAGAGCGCGGCGGGCTGCGGAACGGGCGGAGGAGGAAGACGGAGGAGGGGGGGGGGCGAGGTTGGCGGACCCGGCCCGCGCGCTTCTCCTCCGCGCTTTCTCTCCAAGGCCGAGTTGGACTCTGCGCCGGATGATGATGGGATGATGGGACCGCCTGGGCGCCGGATCGGGGCGCCGCCGACGGGATTCGGTTGGATCCGAGCCGCTTAGAAACGCGCCTGGGGCGGACGGGGCTCTTTTACGCGCCCCCACCCCCAAGCTGCCGCCCGGGATCGGCTTGCTTTGGGGGGTCCCCGGAGCCTCTCTGGAGCGCGCCGCGTTGTCCGCGCCACGGACGCACATGGTTCTCTTTGTCCTCTTCGCTGGGATCTCCTGATTCCGATCTTCTTCTCCCCGCCTGCCTTGTTGGCCGCCGCCGCCGCCTCTTCTTCTTCCCCGGAATGGCCGGCCACGTCGGGAACCCTACGAGGAAAGGCTCGCCTTTGGACGGAAGAGTTTTCTTTGCGCTTTGCGGAATAAACGGCGCCTGATCCGGAGCGATCCGCGGTTGAGCGGAGGAGGAGGAGGAGGCGGCGGACGCGCGTCGCTCTTCGGACGGCGCGCCCTTTTCCCGGACATGCACTTGGGGGCGGCCGGGCAGGTTTGAGACCCCCCTCCCACCTCACCCCACCTCCCGCCGCCGCCTGCCCCCCATCAGGTAATGGGCATCGGGCGCGTGTGCCCGGGAAGGTCGTGCACGATGGGGAAGCTGCGATGGGTGGGGGGGGGTGCCCCTGTTTGTCTGTCCCCCACACCAGACACACACCCGCCTGCCTTGCTTTTGGGGGATTGCTGCGCCGGATCGCCCGCCCAGTGTGTCTCTTAGGAAGCCGGGCACGCTCGGATCGAGGGTCGTTTCGGATCGGGTCCCCCGGCGCCCCGCGATCCACCGCTGCATTGGGGCGAGAGGCGCTGTTCACGGGTGCGTGCGTGTGGGTGGGTGGGTGGGTGGGTGCGCGCGTAACAGAAGTACCAGTCGTTGGGGTCTGTCGACCGGGCAGAAGTTAAAAGGAGTGAGTAAGGGGGGGGGGGGTGGAGCGAATGTTTGTCCTTTGTAAGTCCACCCAAGGGTAGGACAAAAGGGGGATGGATCGCTTAAGCGGGGCCCCCCACCCGTGGATACCGGAGACCCCCCCCCTTTGCCACCCGAACTCTGACGTTTGGCTCCTCGGAAACAAGACTAGCAAGGAAAGAAGGAAGGAAGGAGAGACGCCTTGGAAATAATTGGCTTTGTGGCCGAAGGCCTCGTCGGAACAGGGGATGCACCCCCCCCCCGCGAGGGATGCCGTGGTTGACGAGTCTCCTCTCGGATTCGGGTCCGAGATGGGGATGGGGGGGGGTTGATGCGTTAAGGGACGGCAGCGGAGGGGGGGAAAGGGCGCCCGATCCTGGTCTGTATTGTTGCATTTGCTAGAAGAAGCCTGGACCGGCGGGCCTCCATAGAGGCAGGCGACCCCCAGGGTGGTCCCTGCGGCGGGTCCTTTCGGTGTCGGGGTGCTCGGGATGAACGGGGTTCGCTCCCGAACGGTAGGCCGGGTGGAGAATCTTGCCTGCCGTGTTGCGAGGGCCGCCTGGAGGCCAAGCTGCAGAGGGACACCCGGGAAAGATCTTGCAGTCGGCTCTGCAGGCAGCTTTCAAATATATTTATGTCTGTGTGGTTGTTTTCTTTAAGAAGTCGAAGTGGTTTGTATTTTATGATCTGCCATTATTTATCAGAACTCAAGTGGCGTCAGTAGTGATCTTGGGTCCTCTTCACTTCTAGAGCAGCTTGGTTTCAGCAAGGTTGTTGTGTCATGTGAGATGGACTGGTCTGCGTTGCCTTAAATCCGGACTATCCTTATCAGATTAACCCTGGTTATAGAGGGTTCCCACTTGGCAAAGCGCATTGATGTACAGTTTACATGTTGATGCCGCAAACAAAGGACTGTTGGTTCTTCACTGCATATTCAGAAATCCCACTGTCTTGGCTGCATCCTTGGGGGTGGCGTTGATGGTTCTTCTGGGACAGAAGTCCTGGGATGTAACTTAGGTTGGCAGAGACTGCCTGGTCCATGTCACCCGAGGAGCCCCTTCTGCAGTGGGGGAGCATGTCATCTTGCAGATATTTTGGATTACAGTTCCCATCGTCCAAGATGATGGATGATAATGGAGGCAGATGAGAGAGTCTGAAACATCTGTTGGCCCACAAGGCTACCTACCCATTCAGAGCCTGAGCTCTCTGGTTGGTTTTCGTTGAGCTTATGTGCTTTTTGCTTTCTAAAGCACCGATGGACTCTCTCTTTTTGGCCTGAGGTTCAAAAGGCGTTATGGGTAGCTGCCACCCGCAGCCTACCCACCTTCATTGTGTTTTTCTCCATTACGAGGGCTTCTGCCCCCAAAGACCCTAAGCTGATCAAGAGAACAAGGACAATATAGCCCTGGTATATGATGCCTCTACCCTTCTGCCTTCAAGTCCTTTTTTTTGGGGGGGGGGACTCATTCTATCTCCTACACAGTTGATCAGCTAAAATCAGCAAACCAAGGGTTGGGCAGGCTTCCTTGCGGTCTGTGGAAGATGGTGTCTTGAGCTTGGCAATGTGAAAGCATTCCCTTGGTTTGGGAAGGGAATGGAACAGCCTGGTCTCCTTCCCTTCCAGTCCTGCCCAGGCTGGTGGAATGGAAGCGAGGGGGAGTCCCCTGCATCCTGGTAACAGGCCACCTTCTGCGGAATGACTCTTCTGCTGGTGCAGATTTTCCCTATGCAAAGCAGCCTCCTTGACCCTATTTTTGCCTTCCTCTCTACCCCCCCGCCCCCCAAAAGAAAAAACAAAACACTTAGTCAGTGTCTTCTGGGATGCATGTTGCTTTCAGAACCCTTTCAGATCAGGAGCTGATGTTTTGGCCAAGAAACCAAAAGTCCCAAACCATTATGTCCTGGACAGGAAATATTTTCGAGTAATACATCCCTCTGTATGGTAATACATTCCTTGATGAAACTGGGGTGGGTGGGGTGGGCAGGAGACAGAGAATTGATTGCTTTAGCTTAAAGGTTTGCTTACTCCTAGCATTTGAGGACAGAATCAGAATCAAAATCAGAATCCTTTTTATTGGCCAAGTGTGGTTGGACGCACCCAGAATTTGTTTTGGTAAAAAAATGCTCTCCATATGTAAGAAAGAAATATAAGAATCATATATTTAACAATAAAAACACAGTACAACAATACAATAGAAGCTCTTATTAAAAAAGGAAGAAAAGAAGTAAAAATTAATTATTCAACAGCTTGATAGCACTTGGGAAGAAACTATCTTTAGATCTAGTTGTCCTGGTGTGCAATGCCCTAAAACGTCACCCTGAGGGTAACAATTGAAACAGATTATGTCCAGGATGTGTGGAATCAGTATATATTTTCATCGCCCTCTTTTTAGCTCGTGTGGTTTACAATTCCACAATAGAGGGCAAATTAGTAAAAATAATTTTTTTCTGCAGTTCCAATTATCCTTTGAAGTCTATATCCAAGAGGAGTGAGTATTGCTTGGGGAGTCACTGAAAGCTTTAAAGCAGTAGGCAATATATACTCACCCCCCCCTCCTTCTCTCCGTCCCTCTGTGGTGAGTGCAGCGTCCCACAGTTATGGTAGGATTTGGCTTTTATCCAAACAGACGTTGGCTGAAACGTGGTTTTCTCTCTTTCAAGCATCCGGTGTATCACAGGGTAATTCAACATGGCCCTTTGTGCTGGCAAACATATTCCTGTAGGTTTGTTACAGTTACTTGGGTTTTAAAAGAGGTTTGGGGCCATGCAGAACTGTAAAAGTATATCCCACACAGTCCTACGCTCATGTCTGAAGAAGTGGACGTGCCCATGAAAGTTCTCATTATACAGTGGACCCTTGTATAACAGACAGCTTGTATAACAGAAAATTTGTACAACATAAAATTTTTTGGAGATAGGGGAACTTTGTTTAACATAATCACCTATGGGGAAAATCCGTACAACATAAAAATGGGATCACTCCGTTTTCAATGCATTCCTATGGGAATTTGTATAAAGGAAAATTTGCTTAACATAATTTCATTTGGAACGAATTAATTCCTTTATACAAGGTACCACTGTATATTAATATAAATGAGCTCTTTAGGTGCCATAAATTTTTCTCCTTTTTTGGGCCTCTCAAGCTATTTGGGCGAAATCCTGTGCCCCCATAGATCTTCGAGGCATTTATTTATTATTCACGAAGCCCCAGTGATATCCAATCAGGATATGTGGGGTGAAAGGGATATGATTATTCCTCTACACACATACTTATGTTTTGATACGTTGAGCTTGGCAATTTGTCCTAAAGACTATATTACTTACTAATAATATGCTATTTTTTTCTGTTAATGGTGTTTCTTCCCTCTTTCTGCTTGCATCTTTTATGGTTGCCTAATTCTCTGTATCGTTGAAAAGAAAATGCTTTGAGGAATTTCTTATTTTCGTATATATTGTTGTTTTGTAGCTGGTGGAAAGGCAGTATAATAGAAAGGATTGGCATTACATTAGACTGTCGGTCGGAAGGTGAAACAGATCAGGGTTTATTGTGAGGGAACTATCGAACACCTTATATTTTTTGTTCCCATGAACACCTTTTGAATGGATCATGGAAGATGGTTGCTAATATCTGCTGTGGTTCTGCGTAGATTATCTGAGGGAGAACATGCGCTTTGTGTTTTAAACCTTTATTGCAGTCCTGACTGTAATAAATGGGTGGTTGTGTGTATTTGGATATGTAACTCACATAGCAAATGTTAAAATAGCTTCAGAGAATGAGCAGACACAGGTTTTGAGTTTAAATGGACAAATCAAATATACAACAGCTGTCTGTTGGTATGGCAGATCAGAGAGGTGGCAAAATTATGGAAGTCAGGAGAAACCTCTCAAATGGTTGAAAAAGATAAGTCTAGTCCAGACTCTGCAATGAAAATCTTGTCCACCTTGTTCCCGGCTAGTCTGTGTATTGTTTTATTTATTGGTTGGTTCTTGTGCCACCTTTTCTGCATGGTGAATCTGGGCCACAGATTATGAGGCACTTCCAGAAAAAAAGAAATGTCATGGTGACTTTTTTCAAAACACAAGGAGCATTAAGCTGCTGGAGTCAAATGTATTAGATGGAGCCTTTAGTGCCCTAAAGGACAGTTAAAAGCAAATCTGAATCTTAGTTCAGTTTTCAGTAAAACCCTAAGGATGTGTCTCTGCGAAGGTTGATTTGGGAGTTGACCCTATTGAACTCACTGGAAATTATTTCCAAGCGTAGACACTAAATAAACATGCTTTACATTAGCTGTGTATGTTGACAGTTACACATTGATGCATCTCTCTATCGGTTTATATTTTGGTGCTAACATATTTTCATATCATACAGTGGTACCTCGACTTACAAATTTAATCTGTTCCGAATGCATGCTCTTAAGTCAGGGTACATATGTAAAAAATTGAAAAAATGTTTAAAAAATCGAAAAAATGAAAAAAAATTGTAAGTCGAGCAGACCATATCTAAAATTTGTAAGGTGGCAGTTAAAATGCCAACAGTTTTCCCCTCTTAAGTTGAATTGCTCTTAAGTCGAGCTGCTCTTAAGTCAGGGTACCATTGTTGTTGGAAGGCACACTTGGGAGGTCTTTATGCCAGTCAACTGCATGCAGTTTAAAATAGCTCCCCACCCCAAAAACAACTAAAGTGTCAGGACTTTTTTTTTTATTAACTTGGGCAAGCAATTTCATATGAACTGGTTGAGGATAGATTTCTACCACAGCCATGTTCATGATTCCTGAGATACCAACGCACATGGCGAGAGTGAGGATGTTAAATTTGGTCTGGAGAATGGACAGGATTAAATGGCTCATACAAGTACACAAGAATACGTATTTGGCAGCGAGAAACCACCTTCTTAAATAACAAAAGTAGCCTCCATGACTCGAACCAGAATCTTACCACTGTACTGGGTATTGGGGAAACCTGCTTGTGATCATCGTTGATTAAGCAACAGAAAACAAACCATGGCTTCTAGATTGTGGTGTGTTTCTGACCAGTCTGTCACTGTACTACTGGGAGAAAGGAAAACTCTTGCATATCATTGCCTGCTGTTGAGATCAGCAATACGATCCCAAATGCCTTTTTCAAAAGTGCTCTAAAAGGTTGAAGAATGTGAGTACTAGTGACCTCAGTGCACCTGCTAGTCCCACTGAGTTGACTTTACCATTTGCCATTGATTTGATTGATCTCCTGTAGACGGGAATTAACTGTTGAATTTAGGTTAGTAGGTGCCGTTTTCTTGGACTCGAGTTAGATGTTCTCATTTAGGGAGTACAGCTGTTGCAGATACCTTTAAAGAGATTGGTCTTCAAGCAGCTGTGTTCATAAGATGTAGAACAAAAGATCATAGAATCATAGAGTTGGAAGAGACCTCAAGGGCCATCCAGTCCAACCCCCTGCCATGCAGGAACCCCCATCACAGGACTCCCGACAGATGGCCATCCAGCCTCTGCTTAAAAACCTCCAAAGAAGGAGACTCCACCACTCTTTATCTGCTCAATTCCTACATTAAATGTTTATTTCATCATCATCAAGAAACAAAGCTAAGAGTATTCACATTGGTATGTTCTTTAAATCTAGTAATATAACTGTATGTCCATTGTTGGTGTAGTGTAGAGAATGTAGAATTCTTGAGAACAGAGTTTGAATCCCTGCACAGCCATGGAAGCTGACTGGGGGAGTGGAACTGATAAAACCACTCCTTAAAAGGCCACACTTGCTGCCTAGATGCCCTAAGCATGTCTGATCTTGCCTGATTTCAGAAGCTAAGCAGGGTTGGCCCTGGTTAGTACTTGGATGGGCGACCACCAGGGAATACCAGGTGCTGTAGGTGCCTGGAGCAGGAACTGGCAAACCACTCCAGTATTCCTGCCAAGAAAACTCCATGGACATGGGGTCACGAAGAGTCAGTCATGACTGTAATGACACAACACACACACATAAAAGGCCACACTTACATTGAAGTGTGTCAGGGTCACTCAACGTTGGTTTTGACTTGACACAGAACAATAACAAATATAACTGGGAAAAGAGTGTATTATTTCTGCTTTCTAATATGAGATACTAGTAGCCATCTCTAGGTTGGTATGGTTAATATCTAAGAATAACAAATTCACACACACAAGTTTAAGAGACTCTTAAAAGCTCCAGATTTAATTGATATGTTTTAAGGGTAAATGGGGGTGGGGAGAGTTGTGTGAGAGTCTTCCCACCCCCACCCCCCACCCAAGACACCTGAAACTACATTAATTACATCTGGAGCTTTTAAGGGTCATGTGCTTTTAAGTCTAAAGACCTCTGTGTTTATGAGAATAAGATATTGTTAATTGGAAAACATGAAACCCCCTTTGATTTGTGAGCTGGTTAATGTGTTTTGCACCCAACAAATGTCACAGGTGCATTGTGTTCAAAAGCTAGCTCCATAGAAATTTTCTAACTGGATTTTAAAAAATTTAGCTGCAAATTTCTCTTGGGTTATCTATCATCTTTTAGGCATAAAAGCAGTTGCTGCTTTTGCCTAGGCTTGACAAATCTCTGGAATTTATATACCGTGGTACCCCGACTTAAGAGCAGCTCGACTTAAGAGCAATTCAACCTAAGAGCAGGAAACTGTTGGCATTTTATTTGCCACCTTACAAATTTTAGATATGGTCTGCTCGACTTACAAATATCTTTTTCATGTTTTTGATTTTTTAAACTTATTTTTTCAATTGTTTAGATAGGTAACCCGACTTAAGAGTAGTTCAGTTTAAGAGCATGCATTTGGAACGGATTAAATTCGTAAGTTGAAGTACCACTGTACTGTATTTATTTATGTATTTATTGATTGATTTACCATTCTAGCAGTGGATTCAATGGATTTACTTGAGCAGGGACTAGCGTTTGGAGTTAGTTTGTAGAAGGTCCACATACCACATGGATACAACTGTGTATGTGTGTATCTCTGTTTACAGAGCCAGACAAATGCATCTACTGCTACTCCAAAGGAAAAAAATCTAAGCAAAAGCATCATGTTCAAAGATAGTGAAACAGCACCATCTTCAGGGCAATTTGGCTTTGAGCTTCCTATTTTTCTTCCATTTCCTTGTCTCCCCTATGTAGTGTACCTGTTTTTGCATTCCAAGATGCATTGCAGACATACACCAAAAATATATTTTCCTTGTTGTTTTCCTTACCACCTCTAACGATCTGACATCTTTCATTTTGTATTTGTAGGTATCAGATGCAAGTTCTGAAAAGTTGTTCAGCACAGTTGCAGACAAAGGTATGTGTGCGCTACGTGCCCTCGCCCTTCCATGAAAACATGGGATATATGATCTTTATATTTGCAATTGCAAATTTAAAATGAAGTTTTCTTGCCTTCGAAAGTGGTTTTGAACTTTTGTATATGTACATAACTTACCATTGTTCCTGTGCCAAAGGATGGATGCCATTGTGGACATCATGTTGTTAAAAGCGATATGTGAATAATATCTGAAAGTACATAAATGAATTTAATTTATTCTAGTCATAAAAACATTACATCATTTCCCCAAAAGCTTCCGTTCTGAACCCATTTTGGGAGAAGGGAGGCTGCATAAATTAAAACATTCAAAATGTAGTTATATATTACAACATTAAAATATATTTCTGCTTGAAACAAATTTAAAGTCCAGCAAAACCAGAAAAGGAAACAATAGTATATTTTTAAAAAGTATTTATTGGAAATTTTTATATAATGCCCGACTGCCTTCCTTCTAATAGTATATATACCATGCAGCCATCTTCATTAGTTGCTCTTTACTCTGTAGCTGCACATAAATGCCCTTGTGAAATTATCAGCCTTATTTATGGGAACTGAACATGGAGGGGTGGGGAAGGGATGGATTTCACCAGTTTTCTCCAGGGGAAGGAGAAACTCTCCAGCTGTTTCTTAGGGATAAAAATTGCAGAAGTTAAAGCACAGCAGTGATTGTGTTCAAAGATTGACTCCCCATTTTGCTTCTTCCATCAAGCCCTCTACTTGATGTCATTCCCTACCGATTGTCTGTTTGTAGATAAGTAAAAGACAAACAAGATGCTGAATTAAATCGGACTTCAGTCCCAGCCGGTTGGTGTCTGTGGGGTGCATAAGGCAGTGAACTGATGTGGTACAACATGGATGTACAGCAATACCCCACAAGACGAATGCCTTGCATGACGGAAAAATGCAAGACAAAAAAATAATAATAATAAAAAAATCCAGCAACAGGGATGCTTTGCAAGATGAAAATTTCCTATGGGATGCTTTGCAAGACGAAAATATGTTACAAAATTTTAAAAAGTTTTCCTATGGGAAACTGCGCTTCGCAAGACAAAATTTTTGCAAAACGAAGCAACCTGTAGAACGAATCAATTTTGTCTTTTGCGGTACCTTTGTATATGTAAATAAGCACGTGTTCTAGTACTCCAGGGTTCCCACTACCAAATGTATATTTTCTTGAAATAATTTGGGATAATTTGAACTTTTGTATATGTACATAACTTACCATTGTTCCTGTGCCAAAGGATGGATGCATTGGTTACAAATATTATTAACCAAGTGCATAAAAATTTAGTGTTCCTTTCCAGTAATGCTATTTCCTGTGCTCTCTGTTTATTGCATGCCCTTAAAAGCTGTTATTTTAAAGGCATTATTTAACATGCATTTGAAGGCTAGTCTGCAGAATTTAGTTTGCCTTAATAATTGGAAATTATTTGTGGATGTTAGCGACACAGGTACTAAAATATGCATGGAATGAGGGAGGTTTAGGATATATGGGCCCTGAAGGAGAGGTGTTTATTTAGAATTGCAAAACTCAGGCGAGAGGATCAAATTGCAAACAGGTTTTCAAAATAACATGGCTATGGCGGAATTAATAAGCAAGAGGCAGAGAAAATGGACAAAGAAAAAAAACTAGGGTGACACTTTGCACAACCATAATTTATGTTGGTTTTTAATTCAATATGACATCCTTTCAATAAATAGAGCTATCATACCCCTCTCAGCCTTCCTTTTGAAAGGCTAAACATTCCCAGTTCCTTAAGCCGTTCCTTATAAGACATTTCTTCTAGACCCTGCTCTGTACCCACTCGAGGTAGTCAACATCCTTTTTAAATTGAGGTGCACAGAACTGGACACAGGACTCCAGGTCGGGTCTGACCAGAGCAGAAGAGAGTGGTACTATCACCAAGCAGGGGATGTTTGACCTGCTGCAGCAACAGCATGATCTGTTCTTATGGCATCTGAAATGGAGAAGTAGCAGAATACAAGTGAAACTTAATGACGTTCTTTCCAAGCTCCGCCTTTTTCTCAGCTCCACCCCCAGTGTCCACCCTCATGTGTTTCTTGAGCTCTGTCCCTGCGTGATTTCCAAGATCTGCCTGTAGCATTTGCAAAGCAAGGCTAGTTTAAACTTTTAGCAATATACAAACTTGAAACAGCTAGCTGTTTTCATCCCTACCTCCTAGTACTGAGCTTAACTTACATATCAAGATGCAAGGATGTTTTTGGGTCATGCTTGTGTATGTATGCAATGGACTTTTTGCCTCCTGCTAAACCCAGCACAGAGTCAGGAAAATTGACAAACGTTGGTCAGAGAAATGAAAAATTAAATTTTAGTGGCAACCCCAACATTGCGTATTAATTGCAGTGGCTAGAGATGGATGCAAATACATTTCTGTCCATCTCTTTGAGGTGAAGAATGCTGTACAGTACAGCGACCCCCCCCCCATCGCGGGGGTTAGGGACCCGAGCCAAACCGCGATAATTGAAAATCTGTGATATGCGGAGGCAGGTCGGGTCAGGCCTGGGGGGTCTAGCTGGGGGCTCTTGTACTTACCCCCAGCCTGGCGCTGCCCTGAATGGGCCTGCAAGGGCCTTCAGGAGGCCTCAAAAGGGCCTCCCTGTAAACCGGAAGTGACTTCCGGAAAACTGGAAGTGACTTCTGGATCACCAAAAATCATTTCTGAGGCCTCTGAGGGACTTTCCTCCCTTACCCCAGGGGGCCCTTTTTCCATATACTGTGGTCCTGCAATATAGCAGCCCCGCAGTATATGAACCGCAAAAGGGCAGGGGACCACTGTATATTGCAAGATGGATGTGATGGAAGGGAGCCCTTCTCTCTCTCTCTCTCTCTTATTACTTTACTACATTACTAAGTTACTTCTTTATTTCGTTATTACTTTCGCTATTATATTCTTTATTACCTTTTTGTTTATTTCAGCATTCCACCCTAAACTATAAATCTCCCTCCCTCCCTCCCTCCCTCCCTCCCTCCCTTTCTTACCTTTATTGAAACACAGTTTCCAGCATTCCTGTTTTGTTTACTTTGTTAGTTTAATTTGTGGCTTCTGTTTGGTCAGGAAGAGATCGGATTTTGCATGAAAAAAGGGAAAGGTTTCATTCCCAAGGAAGGCCTAAGGGTTCCTTTGTGTGGCCTAAAGTCAACAGAAACCATTCATAGTGGGTTTTTCCCCCCTTTGGAAGCTGTCTGCAAATCAGCTTTTGAGTTGGAAGGTGGATTATGTCTTTGCCCCTGATTTCCATCTAAATAGTTGCTTTTTCTTCTCCCGGTCCAGAGTTTTCTCAGTCTTTGGGTGGTATGCGAATTCTTTTTGGAAACTTGCTTTGCCACTGAACAACCAGTGTAAATCCAGGTAGTTCAAAAACCTGCCTGACTTCTTAGTTTTATTCTGAGGATTATTAAGAAAAGAGAACTGTGGTTTCTTTTTTAAAAGAAAAAGAAAGGTAGGGTGGAGGCAAACCAAAATATCTTATTCTGTCATAACGGCCACCATCTCCACTCATGATAGGATTTCCTAGCAAATCCTGAGAAGCAAATACAGAGGTACCTTGTATAAAGGAATTAATTCATTCCAAATGAAATTATGTTCAGCAAATTTCCCTTTCTACAAATTCCTTATAGGAATGCATTGAAAACGGAGTAATCCCTAATCGTGATCATTTTTATGTTGTATGGATTCACCCCATAGGTGATTCCGTTAAGCAAATTTCCCCAGCTCTGGAATTTTTTATGTTGTACAGATGTTATGTTATACAAACCATTTGTTATACAAGGGCCCAATGTAAACACTTCTTAACCAATGCAAGTGACTTGGGAAAGCTGGCTTTTATTTGCTTGTCATTCTTGTTCCACTTTTCCCTGCTTTGCACTAGGCCCGTGGGGAGATTGCTTTGTTTAAACATCAGTGACCTCTTTTTTTTAAAATCCTAGAAAGCCAAGTGTGTTGGAACTTGAGCTGGCGCTTATTCCCCAGTTTTCTGTTTGACAGAAGTAAATCACAATGGTCCTAGGTCAATGGTGGTGAACCTTTGGCCCTCGAGATGTTTTGGACCACAACTCCCACAGTCCTTTGTCATTGGCAATCTAGGCTTGGAATTCTGGGAGTTGTGGTCCAAAACATCTGGAGTGCTGAAGGTTTGCCACCACTGCCCTAGGTCTTTTAGTCCAACCCCGTGCCCCAGGCAGGAGACCTCATACCATCCGGGACAGATGGCTGTCCGATCTTTTCTTGAGAACCTCCAGCAATGGGGCACCCAAAGCATCAGGAGGCAAGCTGTTTAATGGCTCTCATCGTCAGGACATTTCTCTTTATTTCCAAGGTTGGCTCTCCCTCTGATGAGTTTCCAGCCATTGGTTCTTGCCATACCCTCAGGTCCAGTTGAGAAACAATCCATGCCCTCTTTCCTGTGGCAACCCTTCAGGTATTGGAAGGCTGCTATCATGTCTCCCCTCAGTCTTCTCTTGGTCAGGCTAAACATGCACCAAATCGTGTCCTGTCTTTTTCTGTGGTGTAATTGAGTCCAAGTGCATTGTCTTCCAAGCTGAAGTAAGCACTTTGCAGCATTTCAGACAGCATTTTAAATATATACATACAGAACAGTTTTTTTCAACTACAGCTCTATCGTCCACTGGATAAAAAATTCAATCTGCGTGTTGTGGGTTTTAAATTATTCTCTTTGATTAGGATTATATTTTGGTTATGATGGAGCTTTTTCACATTCAGATTTGTTTACAAGAGATTCTTCTGTACTTGATATCATTCAGTCTTAGTGCATTAGCTAGCTGTTCTCAAGTTACATTAATCTTCAAGCACTAAGGGAACTTTCATATAACAGAAAAATAAGAATTCTTGTAGAGTATGGAAACAACTGGATATTTGTTTGTTTTATATTATTTGTATGCTGCCTTTCGCCCCACAGGCAACGCAAGACAGCTTACAACCATCAAAACTTTTTTTAAAAATGAAACTAGTTTAAAACAGCATACAAAAGCTATATGTCTGTGAAGATGCTCAGTCGTCCAGGTGAGTTTATCTGGAAGTTGAGTCATGGCAACTGGACTTCTTTTCCTTGAGAGACAGAAACGTTTCACTGCTCATCCAAACGGCTTGGTCACTCTGTTTGGATGAGCAGTGAAATGTTTTTGTCTCTCAAGGAAAAGAATCTAGTTGACATGACTCAACTTCCAGATACAAAAGCTATCTTAAAATCAGCTGAACGTGAATCTCTAAATAGAAGGTTAAGAATACTATTTAAAAACCTTTTTAAACACATTGAGAAACGGACCAGTACATTCCACTGAGAAGGCCCTCTCTCATGTCTTCACCAAATAAGCTTGGGGAAGTTGTTATGTACAGTGGTACCCCGACTTAAGAGCAGCTCGACTTAAGAGCAATTCGACTTAAGAGCGGAAAACTGTTGGCGTTTTAACTGCCGCCTTACACATTTTAGATATGGTTTGCTCAACTTACAAGTATTATTTTCATTTTCTTGATTTTTTAACTCATATTTTCAATTTTTTAGATCAGGCATGTCCAAACTTCGGCCCTCCTGATGTTTTGGACCACAACTTCCAGCATTCTAAGCTTAAATTGCAAATGACAAAGGACTGTGGGAGTTGTGGTCCAAAACATCTGGAGGGCCGAAGTTTGGACATGCCTGATTTAGATGGCTAGCCCGACTTAAGAGTAGTTTGACTTAAGAACATGCATTCGGAACAGATTAAATTCGTAAGTTGAGGTACCACTGTATTTTCAATATTTTACTCCACCCTTTCTCCTTGGGGCTTACAGTACTGAAGAATTAAGACATATTCAGTTTTAAGAACAGTGAATTTGAAGAGGTCTCTTACAACATTAAAAGGCCGCATTAAAGCTAAAAACAGTACACAAATGATTTAAAAGGGGGGGGGAATCCATTGTGAGAGATGGAAACTAACATGGAAAACACGGGTACTATTATGAATTCACTCAAAGTAATAATGCATGGTAATCTATCTAAAAGTCACATAATAGGTAGTCAGTCATTCAGGGAAAGCTTGCCTGAAACGGAAGGTCTTTGCCTGTTTCCGGAAAGACAACAGAGATGGGGCAGTCCTGGCCTCCAGTGGGAGGGAGTTCCAAAGTCTGGGAGAAGCAACAGAGAAGGCCCTTTCATGGGTTCTTTTGAGGCCCACCTGTGAAGGTGGTGGGATGTAGAGAAAGGCCTCTCCTGATATCCTCAACATCGAGCCGGCTCATACTGTGAGATTCAATCTTTGAGGTAGTTTCGACCTATGCCATTTAGTGCTGTGGTAGAACCAAGAGAGTAGCCTCCCCAGAAGATTTTGAAAGCCACAAAGGTATATGAGGTGACGTTATTTTTATGTGCTGTTGTCAGAACTGACTTACAGAAACACCAATAAGACTTCCCAAGTAAGTTATATATTTCAGGAGAGGCTTCCCCAGCTGCACTCTCCCAGTGAGTTTCTGTGGCCGGGCGCGGTGGGGGGGATTCAAACCCAGGTTTTCAGAGTCTGACCTTTTATCCATTACACCAGACTGGGAATCTGAGGTTGGTTAGGTCCTTCAAATAGGCCAAACCCAGGTCATATGAAGCTTTATCCATAATAACACTTTGAATTGGGACTAGACTGTGAAGTTGTAATAAGGGAATGATATGTTCTCTGCCATCAGATTCAGCACCTATCAGCAATCTGGCTGTAGTATTTTGAACTTCAGCAGTGGAATATGCTGAATGGTGGTGGAGTCTCCTTCTTTGGAGGCTTTTAAGCAGAGGCTGGGTGGCTATCTGTCGAGCCTTTCTGGGTGGGAGAATCCAAACTGACCTTGCTGCTTCCTTTCCTTTCCATATCCTGAAGACTCCTCTCTGCTTTGTTCTTGCAGGATCAGGCTCTTCTTTTCAGCGTGAAAAGTCACTTCTTAATGGGTTGCTCCAACCCCAAGCCTTTCTGTACTGAAAAGAAGGGTCCGTTCCTGCAAGAACAAATGAGAAGAGTCTGCAGAACATAGAAGAAAACAGTGTAGGGTGGAGGAGAACTCAAGGAGGATTTAGTAATTTTCTTAAATTGGGGTCTTAAAAGAGTGTGTATGGCAGCGTCTTATAGATGGATAAATATGGCACTTCTCTATGGTGTTGAAACTTTGATGCTTAGACACATTATGCAGGAAGCTGGAAGCTTTCGGAATGTGGATGTACAGACCAATTCTGAAGATACCTTGGACAGCCAGAGTCACTAGTGTGGCTTTATTACAGCTCATGAATAAAAAGCTAGAAGTTCTCAATACCATAAAGAGAAGGAAATTACAGTATTTGGGTCACATAATGTACAATATCAAATACTATCTGGTGGTCTCCCATCCAAGTACTAACCAGTAATCCCTAATTGCAACCATTTTTATGTTGTACGGATTCACCCCACTGTATTCTTGCTTAAGAATTTAAGCTAATGGTTGGTTCATAGTGGGCATATCTTCTCTATTTATAAAAAACAGATTGTCCTACTGATTGCCATCATTCTACAAGGACATGGCACTTCAAGAAGAAGAATTTGTTCCATGGACTGGAAAAGTTTTCCCCGTATCTTGTGTTTTGTATGTGTCTACTTGAAATGCTGAAGGATTTGTTTAAAAAAGAAAAGTCGTCCTTGTGCTAAAGGCACAATGCTGCGTTATCTTATCACAGCGCCATAGAGAGGGTTGCAGCCCGGATGCCTTTCTTTTACTGCCAAAACCAAACTAAATTGAATTAGCTCACATCTGATAACGTGCACTTTCCCAATTCGCCCTAATTGCTCTGCTAATTGATGTTTGTTGAACTTTCTGTGAGCAACAGGTACAAAAGCTAACAGTTGACATCTGTAGCTGCTTAAACTGGTCTGTAATTACGGCTAATGTTAAATGATTGTTAGTTAATTGGAGTGGTAACTGAGTGAATGGAATTCAGACTGAGAAGTGGTGTGGTTAACAGCAAATATCTACAGCCCAAACTGAGTTAAATAAACATGCTGTCTACTCTCAGTAGAAAAAGTATTTTTTTCTCTTCAAGAAACGGAAGAGATGTGTTGGCCTGTGATCCACATCAGAAAGCCTAACAAGACATCTTTTTTTTTTCTGTATACAATGATTTTATTTTATTTACAGTGGTACCTTGTATAAAGGAATTAATTCATTCCAAATGAAATTCCATTAAGCACATTTTCCTTTATACAAATTTCCCATAGGAATGCATTGAAAACAGGGTATTTCCTAATTGCGCTCATTTTTATGTTGTACGGATTCACCCCATAGACGATTTTGTTAAGCGAATTTCCCCTATTTCCGGAATTTTATATGTTGTACAGATTTTATGTTATACAAACCGTTGTTATACGAGGGCCCAGTGTTTTTATTTTGGCCATCTACTCTTCCAGCCAGGTTCCATTCAGAGTGTTTCCTGTGTGGTTCTGTTTGACCGTTTGCAATTTGTATTGTTGGAGCTTGTGCAATGTTTGTACCGCTCAAGGGCGACACAAAACCGGGCGTGTAGTCTCTTCAGGTGTTTTCTTCTCTGCCTTGGTGTCACTTTGTCCTGGTCTGAACAGTCTTCTTGGAGGAGGGCGAGTCATTGCATTCGGAGTTCTCTTCTTGTTGGGTTGAAGAGTTCTGCTGCTGCTCACCCATATTGCCCTTTTATGTATCTCCATAAAAATCACACCTCCACCAAGGACCCATGGTTAATGGGTGTTGGGAGGTGCTAGAGAGGTTTTGTAATAAATGTGCGGAAGTACTGTATTTTAATAAAGGTATTGTAATAAATGTGAGCCAGGAAGTACTGTAGTTGTAAAAGTCAGCTATTATTCCACTGTGACTGATATATAAAGCACTTGGATCAGAAAAGTGTCTAAGAGTACTGTAATCTGGAAGCTTAGAGGGTCAATGCCTGAACAAAGCCCTTGAACCATTGTGAGGGTTCTTCTGGCTTCAAGGTGTGGGGAGTACAGATTGTGCAAAGGATGTGATGGGCTATTCCCCGAAAGGTTGGCAGTGCTGCCTCAGGAGCCAGGCAAGAATTGCCAGGAAGGTTGATAGTAAGTGGAGGTTGCCTGCCTTTGTCAATATTGTTATATACTCTGTTTCAGACCTTTGCACAAAGCAAAAAGCAAAATGTTTTGCTTATATAATGCCCCATAGCATTTAAAGCAATCTCTGGACAGTTTACAATTTATTTATGCAGGCTACACATGGCCCCTACCCTACCCCCAGCAAGCTGGGTACTCATTTTACCGACCTTGTTAGGATGGAAAGCTGAGTGAACCATGAAGCCAGCTACCTGGAATTGAACCTCAGGCTGTGAGCACAGTTACAGCTGCAGTACAGCAGTTTAACCACTGTGCCACGAGGCACATGTTGCCATATGCTCTTTTGTTCAAAAAACCTCTGCTCTGAAGACAAGTTGGGGATAAGTATTTTAGCCTAGCATCCAACATAAGAACTTAAGAACATAAGAAGAGCTGTGCTGGATCAGGCCAAAGGCCCATCTAGTCCAGCTTCCTGGATCTCCCAGTGGCCCCACCAGATGCGTCTAGGAGCGCATAAGACTAGATATCTGTCTCCTGATACCACTCCCCCTGCATCTGGCCTTTGACGTACCCTGGTTTTAAGCCGGGAGATTACATATCTCCTTCATGGTTTGTGGAGTCGGACACGACTAGCACGCATGTGCGGGGGAACCTTTATCTTTACCTTTATATAGACTATTGTTGCGGGACAAGACAAATGCCGTATTGTTTGCCCCATAAGATGGGCTGGTCCATAGGACAAACCTAGTTTTTAGAGGTATGTATGTGTGAAAAAAATATTCACACATACATACTGGGGTCCTGGTGCATCTCCAACTCAGTTTACTCTCCAGCCATGGTGCTCTTGGGAGGCCCCATAGAGATGCAGCTCTATGGTTATCGTGGTGGGTGGTTACTCTCTAGACCGTTTCTTATCTCTATGGTTTGCTTTCTCTCTATCTCCTATTATATGGAACAAATCAATCATGCAAGGTAATTTTTTTAAAAACAGGTGTGTGGGAAGCCTCCACGGGAGTTGCAGCTGGGGCTGGGACCTGCACGGGGGCCGGAGGCCTCCGCAGCAGCCGCTCTGGAGGCTGGTGGTGAGATGCATTTGCCCCATAAGACACACAGACATTTCTCCTTACTGTTGGAGGTGGAGTACGTCTTATGGGGTGAAAAATATGGTAGTTTACTTTTTCAGGACAAGAGCCAGAGACAAGCAAGTAGCTGTGATCTTGGTGTGGCATTTCCTGTCTGGCAATACCCCTCCTCCCCAATTTTTGGCAGGAGCAACAAGTTTGCTTCAAAAATGCCAGTAATAAATCTGCCAAACATTAAAGAAATAAATAGCTTGCTGGAGTTGAGGAGAGGAAATATGCACAGCTTCCACCTGGGACTCGGAAGACCTAAGCACATAAGGGTTGCCTTTGTACGTCTGCAGTAGCTGCCAGTCGCCCGAAATGCTGCTGATTAATTAATTCCTGCATAGAAGGTAAATAGTGCATCCTTCTACCTACAAAGCCACATGCAGGCTTGAGTCTGGCAACAACCTCATCAACCTAGTACAGTGGACCCCTGTATAACATAAAATATGTACAACATAAAACATTCCAGAGATAGGGGAAATTTGCTGAACAGAATCGTCTGTGGGGCGAATCCATACAACATAAAAATGGTCGCGATTCGGGATTACTGTTTTCAGTGCATTCCTATGGGAAATTTGTACAAAGAAAAATTTGCTTAACAGAATTTCATTTGGAACGAATTCATTCCTTTATACAAGGTACCACTTACCTGCCTGCACTTTGTGATCAGCATCTGAAGTTTTCTGCCAAGTTCCTCGTGCAATAACAGTTGAGTAAGGGGTGACAAGAATTTATCTTTCCCATCTGCCATGGACACCCCCCCCCCATTCATCATCACCTTTTTGGTGCCAGATTATGTTTTCTCCAGCCATCAGGCCTTTCATAGCGTGCGAGGGGTCAACTTTTAGATAGTTGGCCCCAGGGCAATGGATTATCCCGATAATCCTAACCCTAACCCAAACAAGGATCTCCCGATAGTCATTTAATTTGGTCCTGTCTAGCAAGGTCAAACTTTCAGACCTTAGTAGCTGTCAAGCTAATACGTTTAGAATGTAAAGTTTATTTAAATATCAGACTTTTTCCTTTCCAAAATTGTTACTTTTAACAAATATCAGACTTTTTCCTTTCCAAAATTGTTACTTTTAACAATCAGTATTAGAGCCATGTACGGCTGGATTCTTTCAAATGGGGATGGTTGTGCTGGGACTAAATATTTTCTGTCAAGATACGCAAGTTTAGTATTTTCAATGCATTTGATCTGTTTTATATCTCCAGACACAGATGGTCACCTGTGTCTGCTTTAAAAAAATCCTGGCTCAAATACCATTACCCACATATGAGCCACGTTTGGTGTTGATCTGAAGTCTCATTTCAAATTTAATTTTTTTCTTTCGGTTTCCCTAAATTTTTTTTAGTTGCTTTATGCCGAATTCTGGTGTCACACATTATCTATTGTTGCACACTTGTGTAGCAGTAATTATAAGGTCTTACCATATATTTTTAATATATTTTGAACAATCTCTTTCTTATTAGCACATACCTGTACATTATCTATCTCCTTTCCTCCTCATATCTTATATGTCACAAGTAACTGAGAACTGTGATGATTAATAAGGAATACGATCACTTTCAGCTTCTTAACCCTCAAAGTTTAACCTATAAAAATATCGGTTTGCTTACACCCCTATTTTCTCATTTAAAACTCCTTGTATTTATTAGTGTCTGTTTTCTCATTTCCCCTCCTTATATTTATTAGTGTCTGTGTTCTGTTTAGTTTTTGAAGTACCGTTTCTTGATTTAATGACACAGCTTGTTTATACACATAAGAAGAAATGAGCCTGTATGGATTGGAAACCAGTTGGCTTAAAAATACACATCGTCTGTTTAAAATATACATCAGTCCAACACTAAGCTGGCTTATCCTTCCTTCCAGCCTCTCCTTCCATAAACATCACCGTGTTGGAAGCTTAATACTCATGCTACTCATCCAATGCCAACTACTCTTATTATCCTCAATGACAGCTGAGCAGATTCAAGAAAAAAACAACATAGGGTATTATGTTCTTGGAAGTCAGATTTTCCTAGAGCAGGAGGAGGAGGAGGAAAGAAAGAAAGAAAGAAAGAAAGAAAGAAAGAAAGAAAGAAAGAAAGAAAGAAAGAAAGAAAGAAAGATGTTTTAAACTGTAAATGATGGGAAGCAGTTGAATGTTGGCTCTCGTGAAGTTGGCATCTCAATAGATGCTCTCAGGATGTCAGTGGACAAAGCTCACTGATATTGCTCGCATGCCTCATTTTCAACATACTTGGAGCCTTACAATCTCAGCTCCTATCCTGAAGGAATAGAATAGAATAGAGTTTTATTGTCATTATGCATACACAAGATATGCACAACGAAATTAGAGTGCTGCTCCACTACACACTCTAAACATACAAAACACATAAAACACAAAACATTTGAGTAAAACATTTGAGTGTTATGTTGGTGTGAGGGTTCGGTCTTGGTCCAGGCTTGCCGCCCTTCCCATTGTAAAGAAGGCATCTCTCGTAACAAGGAAACAGAACTTTTATTGTGTACATCAGTAGCCAACGGGGCTTTTCTTTTGACAACAGGATCAACTTATTTAACATCAGACAAGAAAGGGTTCTTCCCTCCATAAGTTGGGGTTTCTAGAACATGATCAAGTTCCCCACCACCACTTGTGGGGGTTCGGCTCCACGACGCATCTCTTTCTCCCTCTCCGAAAGCCCCAGCCCCTCTACCTGGATCCCAATCTCCCTCAAGGAGGTTTGGGGGGTTCCCGCTTGTGTCCCAACTTCCGAAGTGTATCTGGGCCCATGTGGTCTCTGCTGGGGCGTACGGAAGGGGTAGTCGGGTCTCTTGCTCAGCTCCTCTCAGAGGTCCAATGTCCCGGCCTCGATCTCCTGCCGTATCTTTATCAGCCACCTCTCGAATTCAAGGTCCTTCCGTATCTCTTTCAGCTTACGGTTGTACTCCCTATACTCTTTCTCGCCCCAGTAAGAACACTTCTGGCGGTGAACTTGGCGCCTGTAGCTCTCTACCTCCTTATGGGGCATCATCATTTGTTCCCACTCTCCTGTCCATGGGTTCTCCATCCACACCCATTCCCATCTTGCTGGGAGCACTCTCTCCCTTTTTACATGCTGCATACCCCACCTCCACCGGAGCCGATTGGTTCCCTTTTCCCGCCAAGTCTTTCTTTTTCTCTTCCTCCGCCCTCCGGGCCTCCTCCTTCTCTTTGGCCTTAAGAGCATCATAATACCCTTTCAGTGCCATTAACCTCTCCACCTTCGAAAGGTTCTCCAGGTTTTCTGGTTTCTTTGGCTCCTCCAACACCTGGGCAGGACGTGCAGGGGTCCCTCTCGAGCCCGCGGAGAAGTTCCCCTCACAGTTGGATATGCCTGTTATGAACATGTTATTAATCTGTTTCCTAGATTTGTGACTCCCTGGAAATGCTAAAATACAGCATCTCAGCGACAGAGCACGCATGCCTGCAAAAGGCTCATGTTCAATTTGGGGAAAGCAACGTCCAGAGATTCCACCTAGCCAAGCTGCAACAAGACCTTTGAGTCCTAAGGGCTCTTCCAGACAGGGTACATATGGTATCTCTGTTTAAGTAATTAATTCGTTTTCTGCGCCGTTTTGTTTTTCAAAAAAGTCCATCACAGGTTACAAACCATGATGGAGATGTGTAATCTCCAGGCTTAATAAAACCGGTGTACTTCAAGGGGCAGATGCAGGGGAGTGGTATCAGGAGACAGATATCTAGTCTCGTGCGCTCCCAAAGACATCTGGTGGGGCCACTGTGAGATACAGGAAGCTGGACTAGATGGGCCTTTGGCCTGATCCAACACGGCTCTTCTTATGTTCTTATGACACATTCCATTTCTCCCATCTTTCCCATTTTTAAATCTCTCTCTCTCTCTCTCTCTCTCTCTCTCGTAAGATTGGGAAGCGCCATAGACTAAATGATCATGATTAAACACACATGCAAGCCTCCTTTTAAAAAGCAAAAAACAAAGGGAAAAGCAGGTTTTGACCTAAGAAGGAGAGTGCCAAACAGTCGGACAGAATAAACCAAAGGGATTGGGAGGGGCAAGGTGGTGTGTGAACTAAGGGGAAAAGCTGTTTATTATATTACTTGCACACAAGAGGATCCAGCTCTTTAAAAAAAAAACCTCTAGTTTATGAATGCGGAGTTCTGGACTTATGATCTAACCAGCCAGGAAATGGCCTGGTGTGTTGCCATACCACCTTGTGCCAGTGTTGCCAAAAGAACAAAAAGGATGTCAAGCTTTCCATAGCAACAGGAAACCCGAATGTTGGCAACACCAGTGGGAGCAGCCAAGGAGGTCTATAAGGATCCACTCTTCCACTCACACCCATTCACAAAGTGACAACACACAAGGGAAAACCCCAGAAGCTTTCTTTTGTAAAACAAACCCCTAATCTGCACTTTCCTTTGAAAACCTTTGTGGCTGGTGCAAGGGAGACCTCCCTCCCTCTCTCCCTCCAACGTCATCTTTCCTTCTCCCTGGCACTGGCCAATCAGACAGGGAGGTGGGATGATGCCTTTCTCTGCACAACTCCTGATTGGCCAGTGCCAGGGAGAAGGAAAGAAGAAGTCGGAGGCTTCTTCCTCATTGGAGTTTAGCCCCATGCAAGCCCAAAGCAAGATAAGGGATTGGATGAATTTGTTCCGGGGGCTTAGTCAGTTCCGAACACCAGCTGGGCTCCTGCATTTTGTTTCGGAGCCGGATCACTTCTGAAATGAAACACCCACATTCACTGTAGTTCCATAATAGTGTATATTATGATTACTTTTATAGATGTACTTTTGTTGCATTACTTGGGGGCTCATTCAGCTGGTTTTAATAAGATTCCATTTCTTCTGAAGGAATGTTTTGACGTTGCCAGCTCTGCTCCCCTTATGAAGAGTTCTGCAATAGGAGGCTTCCAGTCCCACCAAGACCTTAGAAAGAGAACCGAGCTCCACCTTAGATTGCTCCAGTTCTCTTGATTGTGATGAGTGTTTCCCCAAAATGACTAACGTGGAATCTCTGTCAGCCTCTATAATCCCTCCACTTCCACATGCATTAAGTGAATTTGAGTAAAACAAGCACAGCACTCTCCTTTATTTTCCCTTTATGGAGTTTGGCATAGAAAACATACATTTGTGAAATTGGAAAGGGCCATCAAGTCCAACCCCCAACTCAAGACAGGAAACTCCATGGACATGGAGTCACGAAGAGTCGGAATATGGCGATTGTCCAAATTTATCTGGAATGCCTCCAAGAGTTGAAGCACTCATCACCTCTTGAGGCAATTGGTTCCTAATCTAATAATTAGGACGTTTTCCTCTGATATTTAACCAAAATCTCTTATCCCGTGATTGGAGGATTCTAGTAGAACATGGTCACTCTTGCCTAGATTCCCCTTACTGCCACTCCCTCTACCAAGTTGTCTCTATCGATTCGAATCAAGTCAAGGAAAGCTAGTTTCTTTCTCCGCTTTCTGTAGGAGAAACTCATTGGCCACACAAGCCAGGAATTTCTTGGAAGGGCCATCTTCTTCTTTAAGTGCCATGTCCTCGTAGGTTGTTGGTGATCAGTAGCATGATCTTTTTTCTATAAAAAAAAACTCTATAGCTATTCTGAATGGAAACTCTTTGCCCACTGTGAACCATTGGCTTAAAACGCCCAGAGACTACTTGAAGTGGTATGGGGGCGGTATATAAGCAGAACACTTTGCTTTGCTTTTTTGCTTTCAAGGCAAGGAAGCAGAACTTCTGAAAATAACAGTTTATTGCAGTTTTGATCAGTAGAATGAACTATCACTTCCACAGGGATAAACTTGTCAAATTCTTTAACTGAATCAGTCCAAGCGTGTGAATGCTCCATTGTTCTTAATGGTATTGCTGATACTAGAACGTTCCAAGCACTCCTGGTCCATCAGTTGCCTCAGAGAAGTCCCCCCGTCCCAAACTTAGGCCACAGCATGGATGCCTGGTCCATTCTGCTTCGGTTACCCTCTCTCCTTCCTTTACTGTCTCTACTTGCAGATCCTTCCTCCAGGGTCCATTCTCATTTAGAAATATGAACACTCTCCATTCTATGGGCTCCATTTGACTCCCCTTTCCTGGCTTTCCCCCCTTTAAATCCTCATGCTCCTCATGCCAATCATATTTCCCCTCCTCCATCAGTAAGAACCCCTCCACTATTGGTCCTTCCTGGTCATTGTCTTTCTCATCTCTCCCCTCATAGGGTTTTATTTCTCTCTTTTCTTCCACTTTCATCTCCTTCATCCCCTTCATCAAACCATGCATGCCACCTTCTTCTGACTCAACAGGAGAAGTGGACAACTCAGGCAGCGTCCCTGGTGCTCCTTCGTGTCTGGTCTTACACTCTCCCACCTCCATTGCCTGCTGTTGACTGGTCAAGATGACATCTTCCCTTATAACCTTAGGTATAGGTGCTTGCTGCTCCAATTCTTACCTTTTCTTCTAACGATGCCTCCACTTGGCACTTGTTGCAGATGTATGACAAGCTTTGCACAAATGTTCCAGGTCACCACAAATGAAGGGCCTCTTCTCTTCATGATGCCTCCTAGCTGTTGCCTTCAACCTGTTTGCCTTTCCTTTTCTTTCTTTTGTTACCTTGAACATAGCTGGGAAAGCTGATCAATATATAGCTATATCCAACCCCCACCCCACCCCAATTTATTAGAGACCTCTCCCATTGTACTTCCCCATGAAACTTCTTTTTAGCTCTCCCTATTCACTCACTCTGGTTGCAACCTTCCAGGATCTGCCTCGGCTTTATTCCTCTGCTGTGCTCTGTTAGGAGTCAGCAATTAAAACCCACCCACCCACACCCACACACACACCAGCACCCACAGCTGCAACACATAGCTCTCAGCAATAATTGGAACACCCTGTTCCTGTTAAACTGAGCGTTATCCGCTGGTTTCAGATGACAGGAATATAACGGGGATGCCTTTTCCAAATTGATTTCACTTTTAAAAAAATAAGAACCTTTTTAAAAAAGCAAGGAGAAGTTGTGAAATGGAAGACTGTGGCTGGTAATGAAAACCTTGTGCTCCATAATGCATTGCTCCAGCTCGAAGATGTGTATTTTGGCCGGACTCATTAGGGAATCTTTGGGGATATACTGTAGTCCAAAGAAGGAACATTTTCAAGGTCTTTATAAATATATAATCAGAACTTGACAAGAAAAACATAAACTGAAATACACTCATAACTCAAAATATGCAGCTTCGGGATATTTCTTTTCTTTTTTCTTTTCTTGTATTTTCTACTGCATGCCCTCTCTCTCCAGAAATATAATAAATATTCTGTTGGAATATAACCTTTTTCTAGCCAAGTACATGTGTTAAGAAAAATTTCCATATCTCCTTAAAACAATTCTGTTTTCAATGTGCTTCTTCTAAACGTTTAATTTGCATGTTACTTTATCATTGATTGCCATATTCCACATTTCTTTGTGCCAGCCTCCATATCAAACCAATTATTATTATTTTCCCAGCTCTTTGCAAATATAAGTCTTGCTCCTGTTAACAAAACCATGATTAGTCCATTCTGATTGAGTATTTCCAAACATATTTCACAGAGTTATCACTGGACACCTTTTTATTTCAATATTCACAATTTCCTCTTGCTCTTTGAAAATCATTTCACATGCCCATCATATATGTAAATATGTTCCCATTTCTTTCTTCCATCTCCAACATAAGGGCAATACTTCTTTGTTCATAATGTTCAGTTTCTTTGAAGATATATACCGCCTCCATATCACTTTGTAACAATTTTTAAGCGCCTAGAGATGTGTTCTTTGTTATTCTTTTATTTTGCATCTTCCATTCATCTCCACTCTTCTTCATTTTCTTAGCGTTTGTCCCACATGGTGTGGGCTTTTTTCCACTATTCTTGTTTTTGCCTTCTATTGGCACTGTTGTGGGCTAGATCCAGGTGGACCCAGAACAACTTCATGTCGCTGTCAAGGATGTTCATCCAGTGCTGTTTTGGCCTTCCCCTTGGTTGGAATCTGCTGACCTTCAGGGTGAGACCATTTTTGGCCAATGTTTCCTCATTGGCACACAATACGTGTTCATACCACCATAGTCAGGCATCGCACATCTTGTCTGCAATTGGTGCTGTGCCGCATTTTGATTGGATGTCATCATTGCGCACATGATCCTTTCACATGAGGCCAGAGGTCAGAATCATAGAATCATAGAATCATAGAATCATAGAGTTGGAAGAGACCTCAAGGGCCATCTAGTCCAACCCCCTGCCATGCAGGAACCCCCATCACAATATTTCCACTGCAGCATCTTTGTCTCCATGACACCAAGTCAATGTTTGACTTCTCTAATCACCAGTCAGCATTCTGCACCATAGAGCGTGACAGGTTGTACAATGGTGCGATAGATCTTTGACTTTAAATAGTTAATAGGGATCTGGGAATGTTTAGCCTTACAAAAAGAAGGCTGAGAGGGGATATGATACCTATGTTTAAACATTTGAAAGGATGTCACATTGAAGAAGGGACTGGTTTGTTTTTCCATGGCTTCAGAGACTAGGACTCGCGGCAATGGTTTCAATCTACAGGAAAAGAGATTCCATTTGAACATTAAGAAGAACTTCATGACAACTAGAGCTGTTCGGCAGTGGAATATGCTGCCACGGAGGGTGGTGGAGTCTCCTTCTTTGGAGGGTTTTAAGCAGAGAATGGATGGCCACCTGTTGGAAATACCTTGATGGGGGTTCCTGCATGGCAGGGGGTTGGACTGGATGGCCTTTGAGGTCTCTTCCAACATATTCTGGGATTCCCACTGTTCCTACCTGCTTTGAGGGCTGATGGGGACTTGAGTTCACAATCGTCTCAAGAGCCACAGTTCCGTCTGTCAAACTGAGTCTTTCTGAGGCCTTCTTGCCACTCAGGTTTCTGAGCTTCTATTTCTGTACTTTGCAAACATTGCCTCTGAAGTGGTTTTCTCATCAAAACACCTTTTTACGTCTGTAATAAAAGTGCTCTGTTATGAACTGCAGAACTGTTGTAAACTGTCACAATATAATGGTTAGTCGAGTAAATTGTGTTAACCGTGGGTTGGTGTGAACCTTCATTTTAATTTGCTGCTATATGTCTGAAGAAGTGGACGTGTCCATGAAACGTCACATTAAAATAAGAAAGTTAGTCTTTAAGGTGCCACATGTTTTGTCTTCCGTTTTGTTTTTCTTTGGTGTGTTTTTTTGCCTGCAATTCTTGAAAGGACTAACTTTTATTTGATATGTAGCTTATCACTGTTTTTGTGTCTACTTTGCTTGTTTCCAGATACAGACTTAGGAGTCGGTACACTCACCGAAAATGAAGACCAGGATGCCAGGACGTTGGTTGTCCCCAAAATATCTGGTCTAGAACGGAGTCAAGAGAAGAGCCAGGACTTAAGCCCAGACGGCAGTCAAGAGCCATTATTTGACCCCGTTGTGCCTCAAAACCCTTGTCCTCAGGTTTTTCAGCCTTTCGTACAACCACATTCAGAGCAACCTCCAGAGGCACCTTCTCCGAAACCACCTGCAATTCAGAACACAGAACCATCTCATTCGTCAGAGCCCAAGGCCCCACAGAAATCAGAGGCTCCTGAAGTGGCTACACATCCTACTGGAGCTCCACCTCAAGTACAGCACTTAACTTCTCCCGGGGAGCCTGTGCGTCAAATCCCACCCAGTGCCCCGGTGCAGCCACCCTCCCATAGCCTCGCACAACAACTGTCAGCGTATAATAGCAGCAGTTTAAGCCTCAACAGCTTGAGGTGAGGCTCTTGTTTCATGTTTTTTTTAAAATTATCCACTATGTTGTACCGTAAGTACAGAAGTGTTGACCTTCCAAAGGAAAACAAGGGGTTTAGATCTACTAAGTCAAGTGGGTCAAATGGTTCAATTGGTGAAATGCAAGTCAGCACTTTTGTAAATTCTAGTGATTCAGTATGTCTACTCCAGTATCTTCATTTTATTTTAAATTCTGTTATGTCCCACTTTATACTGAAAAATCTTGAGTACAGAGTTTAAAGCAGTGGCAGTGGTACCTTGTATAAAGGAATTAATTCATTCCAAATGAAATTGGAACGATTTAATCAAATTTTCCTTTGTACAAACTTCCGATAGGAATGCAATGAAAGCGGATGAATCCCTAATCGTGACCGTTTTTCTGTTGTACGGATTCGCCCCATCGGCGATTCTGTTTAGCAATTTCCCCCTATCTCCAGAATTTTTTTCCTTTAAGTGGATTTTCTATTAAACAAATTGCTGGTTACATGAGGGTCTGCTGTCTTAACAATGTAAAACCATATGCACTGGAAATGGATTCCACTGTTAGGTCTCGCTGTAACCCCTTGAGGAGCCAAGCTGGTGCTGAAGTGGGACAGATTTCGTAACCAATCATGTCTGCTCAGCTGCTGTGCCCCAGCAGAGAAGACATATTGGTGGGGAAAAGGACCCCCCCCTTAGATGTCAAGGCTAGGTCATATATGTATGCTCGTTTCTGCTATACTTGGGGTTCATAGTGAGATTTAAATTTAAACATGTCTTTTGGATCTGCACAAATTTCTTTTTTTTTAAGTGTTTCAGAAATTTTCAATCTTCTAATATTTTTACGTGAGATATAACAAACATCTTACAAAATCACTGGGTTTCCTAAAAATGGCTAAATGGAAGAAGTGACAAGGAGTCCGAGTGCATCTTGCTACAAACTAGCCTGTGGGTGGAACGTGGCCACACAATATTTTCAGTTATTCGGTGAAGAAATGACTTGGGTGCCATGCCTGTGATACTTACTGGCCTCTTTTGTTTTTCTGAACAGCAGCAGCAGAAGCAGCACCCCTGCCAAGACTCAGGCCCCTCTGCCTCCCCATATATCCCGCCATCCCTCCGGCTCACCCTTCTCCATCTCGTTACCAAGCCCGAACCCACTCCATACGTTTACACCCACCCTACAACCAGCTGCACATTCACATCACCCCAATATGTTTGCCCCTCCCACAGCACTGCCCCCTCCTCCTCCTCTGACATCAGGAACATTACGGGTTCCAGGCCACCCTACTGGAAGTGCCTACTCAGGTAAGACTTAAAACAGATAATAATAATAATAATAATAATAATAATAATAATAATAATAATAA